>JAOXYI010000476.1:0-13932 GCA_028566495.1 Lithophaga antillarum
TTTGTTGCCTGTAACGTGTACAGCAGACCGTGTTCTAAGCGTGTACCGTGTGAACCGTGTCCGTGTACCGTGTGAACCGTATCCGTGTACCGTGTGAACCGTGTCCGTATACCATGTGAACAGTGTCCGTGTGCCGTGTGGACCGTGTCAGTGTGAATGGGAACGTTGAACGGTTCAAGGACTGTAACAGGAATCCCCAGTCTGTTTGCAAAATCTTCATAATTATAAAAACTTTTACAACAGCCTATAATAGTTTGTTTACCGGCAATTTCAAATAAATATTGATTGATAAACTCAACATTTTGACATCGTTACATCCTTACCACAAGCAGACATGGAGTGATGAATTTCCAACATATAGCCCACCATTTGCAGGGTTTGTATCCTAACATCATCTCTATGTCTTTATAGAATCTTTGGGTCCCTGTAAAATAAATGGCGTCTTACGATAATATACATTTTTCATATGATTATAACTTTAACTGATGTGGCACAGGTGTATTGTAATGAGCACATTTGGATTAATAGCGTACTAAACAAATCTCGAAGCCATAGTTTACAACGTCGACTATTTCTACCTCAGTGAGAATGAAGTGAGGTCTGGTTTACTGTTCGAGAAAGAAAACAAGTGAGTCCAAAGTAAACAAAACCTTCGCGGTGTTAAAAACTAAACATTAATGGGAATATCATCACCAACAGAGTGACCAGTACTTCGGTACTGGCATGAAATTAACTGAATACGTTATGTAATTAAATAGTAAATTAATTGAATTATTTTAAAACTAAGGTTTATATCTCTTTCATGCAGAGGTAACCTTAGCTGGTTTTAGCTGTACTTTTTGTGTGATTTGGGGTTGTATTTACTCTTCAGCGTTTGATTTTATTTGGATTTTCATCTATTGGCTTCGGGTACCGCTGATGAGATATAAGTTGATGAAATTCGCATATGATGCATCAAATCAACTTTGGTATCTTGTGATAACATATCACTACCACTGGGTTGATGACATCATTGGTAGATTGTTAGTACGAGAGGGTATCACCACCCAGTAGGCAGTAATTTAGTGCTGGCTTCGAACTACTTGAATACTTTATCAAATTTCCAGTCAGTAAATTGTTTGAATTATATTAAAACTAAGGTTTATCTTCCTCATTCAAAGATATCATTAGTTGGTTGGCTGCATTTTATGGTGACAGTGTCCGCGTTTGATTTTCTTTGTATTTCTTTTGTCTTCAGGAATATGTGGAAATACGCAAAAGATGCATCAAGTTAACTTTGTTATCTTGTGAAATGTATTATGACTGGTCGATCTTTTCAGCTATTATTGTTGATTTCTGTATATTTAATTTAACCTTTGCGCCTGATACTTCTAACTACGTGCTACGTGAATTGCTTCAAAATAATATGTTAGGTGTTGGCGTATAGTTATATCATAGAATACAAAACGAAGACCGTTTTTAACAAGACTTGTTTTACAACAATGACAATGAAACTACTGGATAGACTAGGATAAAGCCTATGCATCAGAGCATGTAGATCTTTGAGATGGTACGTAATACGATATTCATGGCTGATGAATATTAGCTTCATAAGCCGTAAATGTAGCATTATACACGCTGACTAAAGGTCAAAGAACATAATATACAGCAGCAGATGTAATGTCCTACATGTATATACGTTTTCATATTCTTAATAGTTACCATAAGTCCATCCAATAACTGCACATTCTAAGATGCATGCAATCATCAGAGAAAATAATGCACAATACCAATCAACTATTTGGAAAACATAAATTCCCCCCTGAAACCTAAAAAAAATATCAATGAGATACTGTAATGAATGACAAATCATAGAATTCAAGTATTGACACAAAACATATTTGACTCTTTACAGTTCCTACTGGTCATATATGACCGTTATGCTATTTTCTTGCGTCATCAATAAAGTTTGAATGAATTTATGGGTCATTTATCTTTTTCGAATGTTTATGTATTATACATGAATGAAATTTAAAATATCCTGTACATTACAATGGTGACAAATTTTCTCAAAAAATCATTTTATTTAAGGTGCAGGGATTGGAAGAAAGTACGATGTGAATAGTCTAAAAAAATGTAAGATATCGGAAAAGGCGTTGTGCACAGTCATCGGTATTAACTCTCATTTACATTACAAAACAAAGGAGAAAAAGGAACGAAAATTATTATCCCGGAAACAGAATTTTCAATTCTTTCTCGGGTATTTTTCCTTTTCAAAACGATGATAAATATTTAAACCAAAAAAATAATTTTGTGTGACCAAAAATTATATTTCCAGGGTATGAAATCAAAAGCAACGAATATGAAAAAAAAATTAAAATCACACAGTTGTTACCATGGCCACCGTTTCACAATTTTGTCAATTCGCCATAATTTCTTTGCCTATCTACGAAAGAACACACATTTTTTTTTTAGTTTAGATGGACAAAAGATGGATACGTGACATACTTAACTGTATATTTCAATAGAACTGACAAAACTTAACAAACTGCGTCATTGCTTAGTAACAAAATCAAACTCCTTTACCTGTACAAGACATAAAATTAAAAAACAATTATGAAAAATTTAGTGAAGAGGCGGTAAAATATTTTGTTGGATATTTCTCTTTTATACCCTCCTGAAATCTGTCGCCTATCAAACACAGATAAGAAAATTCTCATCAAATATCATTGTCAAAGAAATTATTTAATTGACATCACATTGTTGGTTGTCATGACAACATAAACATATTACGCTCGGTACAGTTTTTAGATTCTTAGAAACAAATTGATGTATAAATAAAACAAAATTCTGTACGTATTTAAGGCCTAGGATTGCATGCGCCTGAATTTTTTCACCAAAATTACCTGAATAGTAAAGGGCTAAAACATCTTGGATTGATTGTTCAGTTTTTTAGGTACATGTATCATTGGAGGTAAAAGAAAAAAATTGCCTTTAAACCATTGTAACTTTGTCATTTATCACAATTTAAGACTGCAAATGATATATCAATTCTAAGTGGTGCAAATACCAAGGTAAAAGCCCAGAACACTACGAATAACAGTAATAATTTTAAATACACTTATTTAGATTTAACTGTTAGAAAATCATAAAAACAATTTGTCCTTTTTCTTTAAAATAAAACCTTCATCTTGGCCAACTAATTTCATAATGGCCTTATATATCAGAAGTTTTGAACAGTTTTTCCCTTTAAGGACAGAGACTGCTTTCTATGATTTTAAAGCTGTAAATTTAAACTGAGAAATATAAAAATAAATGTTATCTTCATGAATAAATGTTCATTGTTTTATTGCCAAGTACCTTTTTATGTAATGTTTAATGGTACATCATATCCTTATCTATTAACAAAATTATGACGCTTTTGCATGCGAAATGTTCAAAGTCTATCAATTTGTCTCTAACGCTACTTACAATTTGCCGCTGAAATTTAACATACCTACTCTTTAAACAAAATTGTTTGGGTTCCATTTGGTATGACCATTGGTTGAATCAAACTTTCAGATCAAACATTTTATTATTCAACTATTTGTTTTCTTAGTTGGGGTTTACAGACAAATTGTCCATGAATTTAAAACAAAAATTGGTGGACTTCAATAACATATATTATTTTGTAGGCAAAATAATAATTAGAACTGAGATAAACAAAAATTACCTGCATAATAAATGGTATACCAGTATAAATTCTACAATGCAGATAACAGCTGTAATCCACACTTTTCGATGTCTTAAAATCCGAGGATATTCGTCAATTAGTGCGCTTATCAACGTTTCAATTGTTCCAAACTTAAAGAGAAAATGAATTTTACATCAGAAAAAAAGTTTTTATCTAATAAATTCAAATTGATAAATGTATGTTTTATTGAAATCGTGCGTTCCATTTTATATCTGTGTTAACATTCACTTAAAGCACTTCCATAGGCGCTGCTTTCTTCATACAGGCTCACAGTCACATCAAATCGGAAGAGATTAAATATGGTCTATTATTTAGACCTCATTGCCTCTTTAAACGTTTTGCATCGATATTAAATGAATATCAAATGTTAGCTTGACTTACAACACCAAGGATAAGATTATGTAAATGTCCTGTGTAGATGTAACAGTTTACTGTCCTTATGAATTATACATATTTTTGCAAGTCTCCATCGTTCAGCAAAGTATTCAAATTTACGTGGCAGCAACTTTTTATGTCAATAGTGAGATGTAAATAACGGATTAAAAAAATATTCTGAACATAAGACAACATAAAAAACGAAACAAAAAGAAACTAAATATAGAACAACACGAACTCCTATGCAGAACCGGGCACGAGAACAGGTGCATCGATAGGGTAAGCTTCTTTTGCTTTGCATGACCCGTTGTGAAATACTAATTATCAAGGTCGGTATGCAAGTCACAATTAGTAAAAGAGACAATATTGAATCTATGACACTGGGAACATGTCTGAAACCAGTTAAGACACGGAAATTCTGTACGGATCAATCAATTTGTGATGGCGATCATAAAATTTTCGAAGCGATGACTCAAGTTTAAGCTTTTTATAAACTTGGTTAAGTAGTTTACTACATATAAGAAAACTAATTTCACTGACTGAAGGGACTCTTTTCCTTATGAGAGGAGATATAAATGGAAAGATTACATATGAAAGTTAATACCCTCTAAGTGATATTTAATAACATATTTAATAAATCCTGTATCTGTTTAATTGAATAGTATTCTTGAGTTATAACTGAGAGTTTGCATCAATCAATGACTTTTCAGACTACAGTTACCTGAGAATCAATCCCAACTGCAATTAACATTAAGAAAAATAAAACAGCCCAAAGGGGAGAGATGGGTAATCTAGAAATCGCCTCTGGATAAGCTGCGAATGCCAAATCCGGACCTGAAAAGGATAAAATGCAGTGATTTACAGCTATAATGATACCTGTGACCGAAATAGTCTTATTGTAACAAAGCTATGAAAAGAAAGTACTAAATATGCATAATATATAGCTATATATGATTAAGCAAAGAATTAAGGGATTCTCCTGATTTTATAAAATGGAGAAGTCAGAGTAGCTGGAAGTTGTTTTCTCTCAATGGTGCTATCAACAATTTTTTTAAAGAACTCTATACGCAGTAAATATATGGAATACCAACGTTTATAAATCATACATTCGTTACCAACAAAGTATAAAAACACAGACACAAACGTGAAGCAAAAAAGACATAACACTGAAAATTAAAGCTAGGACAATACGAGCTCCAACAAGTGGCAGTGACATCAAGTGCTACGGAAGTGTGAGCATATCCTGCTCCACATGTGGTACCCGTCGTATTGCCCAGTGTACAAAGCTAGTAACAAATCACAAATCAGGTAAACGGGTAATGAGTACGATACTGGGAACATGTCCATAATCACCATGATACGGACACTCCATAATAGTCAACCGAATCGTGATGACGACCATAGAATTTCCAAAGTGATGATATTAATTTGGGCTTCACGTAGCCTTGACTGAGTAGCGTTTGTGACAGTAATAACCCTCAATCTAAACAGTTGCTATAGTGGACACAAGCCATAGGGTAAAGGATCGACTGTGACATGTACACTCCATAGTATACTGCTACTCAGAAAAGGAAAGTTCACAATCGGAAATCGTAGTCAGCACGTTACAATTTTGATTTTAACCGTCCTACGTTAAATTGTCTCTGATTTTCTGCAAAGAATCCGGTCTTAAGTCTTGAGTGTTAATTCTAACAATAAATATGCGTACACTGTGTACCTCTTATAAAAATAAAATTACAATTTCAATCAATCTTCTGATTGCACGAGAAGCTCTGATACTGTAATATTCTTCAATTCATACACTTAAATATCCTCTCTGCTTACTTTCATTTTCACGCAAAGAAGTTAATACAATTTTTTATTTATGTGGACAAGGAACATATCTACTGAGGAGTTTCACAAATTTTCAAATTATCGTCCGTGCCTTTTTCTAGACAAGGGCATTTACGTCAAGAAAGAAGTTTTTATTGCTATGCCGCCTTTGTAGACTGGATAATGTTATATCCGCATAATTAAACTTGAACTCCAAACGAATCTTAAAAAGCTTCAAAAATGTATAAATATTGTACACAATAATAATTGTTGCCAGTAGATTAGATTCGTATACAGGGAGAAATTCACGCATGTTTGTAGTATTGAAAGTTTACATATAAAACATGAACAAAACGACCACTATATCCTCCAAAATTATTTTACCTTGAGCGACTACTTCATCGACGGACATTCCTTTTTCTTTTGCCATAAATCCTAATATTGAAAATGTCACTGAACCAGCAAAAATACTTGTACCACAATTGATAGCCGGAACAATCATGGCATCTCTGAAAATTGGAAATATGTTTAAAGCGTTTACAGTAGGTGATTAAATCTGTTACAATCTACTTAAAGATTATCCCGCTTTTAAGATGCTCAGACGGGTTGTTACTTTTGGTGATTTTCACATGTTCCACTCAATCTTTTTTTATTTGTTTTATAATTATCTAGAGAAAAACATACAATTTTACAGTGCTTCACAAACCTTTTACTTTCATTGTGTTGTACGGCAAAACTTTTGACCCAACAATAGTAATGGACTATGCCAGCGAACAACAAAAATATATTTCTATCTTACATATATCTCTAGCTCAACATATCGGAGCGCGATAAATTAATTTATTTATTTATTCATTGAGGTTAAACGCTAGTTATAGCAGTTTTTCAGGTTTTTCCGGTGACCATTTTATTAGTGGAGGAAACCAGAGAACCTGGAAAAAACATTGATTACACATTCAAAATTTAATAATCAATTAGATGTTTTCAATTAACGATAAAATATAGCAGTGTTTAAAAAAAAACTGGAGACCGGTAAATGCCAATCCTTTTTTCCTTGGACGGGGGAGGGGTGGTGCAGTTTAAATTGACCCGAATTCCATAGCTCATTTTTCAGTGACAAGACAAGATATGCTTATCTCCATCTTGTTCATTAAAAATGCATGTCTGAATATGAAAAAAATCCTTAATGTTGCTATTCTAGTTTAAAGGGTCGGCCAAAAAAAACATCACTCGAATCTCACCTGTACATGTTATTGTGGAATTTGTTGTAACTTGCAAACGTAATGAGTCCACCCCAGCCAAGACCTGACGAGTAAAATATCTGTACAGCAGCCTCTCCCCATACCTACAGAAATACAGCCTAAGTATCAATTCTGTCTAGAAAAAAGGCAACGCTGTCTGCATCAATTAAAAGTAAACAAAAATGTGCAACTTCACAGTTCCAGCATACAAGTAATGATTAACCTGGATTACTGTTTCGGAGACAGCTACAGTTAAAGTCAAATTGTGATATTACTAGGCATTCATTCCACAAGAAAGCGCTAGTGTGACATGGAAATGGAGAGTCTATAATCATTCTACCAAATTTCTGTGTTTCTTCTTCATTTTCATTTAGAGTAAAACATTAAAAGAATGCAATCTATTTTTTTCTTCTTTTACATCTGAAAAAAACACTTTCTAGCATAAAAGCAACTAAGATCATATAGATTATTGAGAGTCCAATATCATGGTATTCTATTAAATGTAACAAATAGAATGCTGTATTCCATAACTAATAAAAATGAAGAAAAAAATATTTGCAATATATTGCAGAACTTTAAATTGATATTACGAAACTTTTAATTTGAATTACGTTATTGTTAAAATACTTTCATCTTTAAAATAATCGCAATATATGGTAAAAGTTAAGATTTCATGCCGAATGACGGTAGCTATTTTTATCAATATTTTCTCCATTTTTTTGTTTAATCTGCTTTGACAGTACCTTAGCTGACAGCATTTTCTGCCAGTTAGGTATTAGGAAAAACTTTACTCCCTCAGCTGATCCAGGCAATGTAACTCCTCTTATAAAGAAAATCAGCAGTATTATATATGGAAATGTTGCTGTGATGTACACAATCTGTGAAAAAATATTTTATAATAAAAATATTATTCTTACAAATACTCAAAGCAATATGTAAATGTTTACAATACGGAAGTAGTTTAGTGCTACACTGAAACAATATTGTGTGTCGTAATTACGACTTTGTCATCTCGTAATTACAACTTAGCTATGTCACAATTGCGACTTACTCTGTCATAATTCTGAGATAACTAAGTCGTATTACGAGATAACTCATCGTAATTACTATATTAAGTCGTAATTACGAGATAATTAAGTCGTAATTATGAGATAACTAAATCATAGGTTACAAATTATTAAGTCGTAATTACGACATAAATATTTTTTTAGAGTGGTACTAACTGGCTTCCGTAATACAACACAAAGTAATGTATTCCCGACATTTTGAAATGTAAATGATATGTACCTGTAAGCACATATAACTTTAAATAGAATACCTTTTCCTTTTTAGATCTATTGCTATGTTTATATGATTCAAATATATTGTAAGCATAATTGTAAATCTATTTATCTATCTATACATGTATTTATTTTTTTGAGTCTATACAATACTCAGTTTAGTGCTTGTTATTTCAAGTGTTGTAGAAAGAAGCCTTTTTGGTGGGGGAGGGTAAAATAATAGTCCTTTTCTCTAATGACAGGCAATATAAAATAAACTTACTTTTCCAGATATTTTAATACCCTTGCAGAGGCAAAGGAATATTAGAAGCCAACATATAAACAGACACAACAAAAGTTCTAATCTTATTTCTCCCATCTCATCCAAACCTGTAGAAATTTGAAGCACATGCTGCCTAAAAAATAATGGAAATCATGATTATATTATAATGTGAAAAAAATCCAATTAAATAAAAGACGTTTTCACATAAATACATCAAATCGAATGTGCCCAGTCACAATTTTTAGCATGCTAGCCTGGTATTCGGAAAATCGGGGTTAGTATCTCCGTCAGATAAAACCAAAGCTTTGTAAAATTGGTACTTTCTGCTTCTCCCTTCAGAACGCAGCATTCAGAAGACAGAGCTAGCACTAGTCGGCTGTGTGCCAGAAGAATATGTCCCAGTGGTAACATGTCTACTGCCGGCTGTTACTTCAGTAAACTAGCAATATAAAGAAAATTCAGTTGAGTGTGCTGGCCCTGTACAAGCAGACATCAGAAAATGCATCACACAATAATATTTAATTTGTTCTCGTGATGATATAGCTGAACTAATGATTACTCTTGCAATGCTAGGTTATTTTTAACCGAGATACACACTCATTAGATCATTTGAATTTTATGTTTTTGTGGGTTTATTTTTAAATAAATACATTAATTTGTAAACATTGTTAAATTATAACACAGATCTAAAATATGCTCGTGCTACATCTGCTGTCATCGATCATCATTTTAAGCTACTCTTACTGCACATAAGACAAAAATTGGTGCAAGAGTGTTCATAAGTCATAAACTGACCCTGCGACGTGACAGTTGAATAGTTTTACTGACATTTCATTAACAATTTTAAATGTTATATATTATATACTATTTCTTAATGATATCAGGTGGTTTATTTATTGACGGAAAAGAATCGATTTCTTTGCGGTTTTTGAAAGTCCATCTTCTGGTAAATCTGTATGTTGTGCTTTTTAAAATTGTTCTGAAATCATGAAATCGCAGTTGCACCGGTAACCATTTCATAAACTTTTACTGTCATAATATACTGCTAAGAAATGAGTGTTTTTTTTCTACAACAATATATGTAGAATCTTACACTGAACTTGTAGTAAAGTAATAGTTTACGGTTGAAAGCCTTACTGTGACTTCAAGATGTAAACAGCAATAAAAGCGCTGTTCCTTTGCTTGGTTTTTGCCTTGTGCATTATATGAGATTTTGTCTTATATACATTTACCCATATCTATATTGTTGAATTTCTCTTCTCGAGATCATTAAATCGTCAAGTTTTGAAGTGCGAACCTTATCTAGACGTTTACGTCATAATGGTTTTCAGCCAATCATGTTCTGAGGACAAGATGATCACACGATGGTTATTTATTTGTACTCACACTGCTTGGAAAATTAAAGAATGTATTTTATTATATTAAACTGGTTCATCCTTTAGGATACAACGACATTTTGCTTTATAATTTGACAAAAAGACTAATAACGACTCTATTTGATAGGAATTTAATGATAAAAATTCGTTCGCAACATGTCATATTTATTTACCTCCAATATTCTTCACTAGGTGCCATTTTCATGTCATCTTTCAAAGCTATTACAGTTCCATTAATCAAAGATATATTTGACTGTGATATATTAGACTGTTTCCTGATGTAACAGTGTTTGGTATTCCAATCGTTGTCACATGTGCTCCATGGTAAAACAGATGTTAACGACTGATACACGAAATATAATACCCAAGCGATCATCACGTTATAGTAAATACAAAGTAGTGCAGACACAGTAACTGTGCCATATCCAACGCCTGTAAAAATGAAAATTACAAATTATTTCTGTTAACGCAAAACTTTTTTCTAATGATATTAAAGTTCTTGACTTGATTTTGACGAGAAGTACAGAAACTTACCCATTTTCAGTATTTACGGTTCTTGTTTTTACATCTACTTCAAAATTTGACAATTTAACTTTGGATGTTTACAGTTATTAACATTAGCATGTTTCGGATAAACAGAAAAAAGGTAGGTCATGATATTTACATCCCGTACATTGTATATTAAAAGGACGGGTTGCGATAAGGCCTCTTTTTGGCCCCCTGGTTTCGTTGAAAAAAATAAATAATGCCGTACTAATTATTTTGCATTCTCTTTATGTAGCTACATGTCCCTTCTTTATAAAATGGTGATGACTTTCCAAATTGTATGTCATTTCTATGCTCCAGAGGTTGAAAATGCAGGGTACCTTTGTCAACATATATTTGTTCCACATAACATTTGTTCCTCTGGAGAATTTATCATAAACATTGCTATAATACTTCTTCCTGGACGAATTCTATATTCTATACTCCTCATTCCCGTCTGGAATAAATTATTTCTTCCTTTGGAATGAAAATTCCATAATATTTCTTCTGTTTGGAGCTTGTATTATGTGGGAACTTCTGTTCCATGACACCTTAAGGTAAATTTTACACTTAGACTGAAGGACAATGTCCCTACGTATGTGTACATTATATGAAAATTAACGTTGACGGGCATGCATAACCAACACAATATCTTTGCTAGAAATTAAACGTATAAGAAGCATTAAATTGTATAATTTTTTTTTTCAGTTGCGTATGCGCGTCATACTTCAACATTGAAATATGCTTCAAATTGTACTTAAAGGTAGATAATGCAATATTGATTCATTTTTTTAAAATTTAAGTATGACGCGCATGGAGTACCAGCAAGATCTTCATATAGTTTAATGCTTATTTTATACGTAATTCGTAGTAAAAATATTTTGCTGGTACTCTATGTGCGTCATAATTAATTTGTACATAATGTTCACGTAAGCAGACATTTTTCCATAGGCGTAAGGTCAATGGTTCAATAGTGTACCCATTATCATCAGCCTCAGGAGCAAAGAAGAGGCATGCAAATTGAAAAGTAATAACAATTCTACAGAGTACAATCATATAGGTATAAAAAGAGAACATAGATTTGTTGGAATTGTGAAAATTTATTTTCAGCAAAACCGGGGACCAAATAGAGGCCTTATCGCAACCCCCATATACTGTACATTTGTAACGCCGTTTTAGACATACTGATTTTTATTACGAAAGATACAGATGCGATTTCAAATATTGTCAAATACTTTCAACATTAAATATTTTTTTTAAACAGGTACATAAGAGGACATGATTGTAAACTAAGTTTGGTTAATTAGTACGGAAAAAAGCTCACCATTGACTTTCTTTTTTCATTTTCAATCTGATTTCTATTCAGTTTAGTGATACCGAATGTAGGTATGACTATGCTTTATGGCTTCCACGCTTAGCTTGATCCGGTATTTGTTAAAATTATTGTGTCGAGTTTATTTTCGATTTAAAAACAGTGCAGTATATACAGTGAAGACCGGTCCTAACATAACATTAAGTTAACTTAAAGCAGTCGAAATCTCTGGTCCAAATCTCTGCTCTAGGGCAAAGAAGCAGAGATTTGAAAAATTTAAGTTAACTTAAAATGTCCTAAGACATCTTTTGTGCAGGATAGAAATATTCAAATTCTGATTTTATTACCGTTCTGATCTCTGCTATTGTCCTCGGGACAAAAGCAGAGATTTGAAAACTTTCAAATCTCTGGTCTACTTCCGGGAACAGCAGAGATTTGAAAATTTTCTAATTTCTGCTTTTGTTATGACAGCTTGGAAATCTAGGTCTGTTTTCTGTAAGAAGTGCATTTGCAAGTTTTATTAAATGTCGTATATTTCCTGAAAAATGGGTATCCCATTTTTACGTCTGTTTATCGTTTTTTATTTGCTTGCACAAAAATTGAGTTTCCTCTTTCGTTCGTGCAAAAGAATCCTTTTCGTTTACCTATCCATAAATTATTACTGTCTAAATATTATGCATAAATGTGTTATAAATTATAATTCTATGATAGAATTTACTATAGATTTGAGCCAGTTGTTTCCTATTATGTTCGGATCTTGATCTATGTTATTTAGAATGAAAAAGTTATACAGGTAAAATTCATAATCTTGATCTGCGTTATTTAGAATGAAAAAGAATCCCTTTTTGACATAGTTATTTTTGTAAATAATGATTAAAATATTAATATATTTTTTATATTTACCTTTCTTTCATATTGGCACCCCTGAGGGTACCCGGGGTATAGAAATAGGACCCCGGTTCTCCACCTTGCGGGGTAAAATCCCTCCTAAACGGAATGTCCGTCGGTTTTGCGGGATCATAAATACACAACCAACGTCCGTCGGATGGGGACGTAAACTCCGAGGCCCTGTGTTGGGAGAACGCCACGCCCTGCACGTTAAAGAACCCTTGTAACAAAGCTCCTCGTGAGTGGTCCGTAAGTGGCAGTTGCAAGGCTAAATTTACCTCCCCTACCCACTGTATCCTCCTTTTCTTGTGGAAGTCAAAATTTTCCGCCCAATGGTCTGTTCCATCCCCGTTTGATTATTAGTATTGATTAACTTGTTCTCGTCCTGAAATAGCTGAAATATTGCTCGCTGGACGTTAAACAACAATCAATCAATCACAGATTGTACTTAAAGGTTATTAATGTCGGCCTCTATAACTTTTACACCAAATAAAGGATTTCATGGATACTGAAATGTTAACCACCATGAAATGATGCGTAACGAACAATAGAAATTACCATGCATTCAAGGTCAAGGTCAAAGCGACATTTATTTGTCCAATTTTGACATCACCTGATAAATGCTCATGGTCACTTAAAAAAAAACTGAGAGACGGTATTAGTCCTGCACCGCGGACAACTGTAGTTAATATAGGGTAAATGACTTTCCCCTTGAATTAAAATGTGACTTCAACCAACCTGTAATATTTTCAACTGATTAAGTTGTCAATTAAATTTTAATAGATTATTAATTGTAATACATGCTTGTGCAACCCAGCTCTGATTTTTAATTGTTGTAGTACGTTTACCTGCAGAAACTGAGAAACAAATCATAAGAATGTGTATCAATGGCTTAAACAAAAACTGACAGATTTGAAGGTCAAGGCATAAATGAATAAACAATAAATAGACTGTGAATGATCAAATACCAATGTCCACACACAAACCAAAAAACCCTGATATTATTGTTTATTTCTACCGGTTCATACTGATGAATAAAAAATAAAGTCATTTACACTACAGCGGATTTGCAGGTGTTGTGAAATTGCATTGTTTGTATGAAGTATCGTGATAGATGTGCATTTCCTAGGCATTTTGAGAAAAGCCCAT
>JAOXYI010000584.1:0-13929 GCA_028566495.1 Lithophaga antillarum
GCATACTACGCTCTTATACTTTACATAATGGTAAAAATAATGACGCATGATGAAGGGCTAATATGATTTAGATATAACACTTTCATTTTTTAACTTAGTTTTATTTTTAATTAAAAATACAGTATGTTTACCAGTTTCTACAGACGAAAATAAGGTCGGATACCCCAGTAACGAATGCCTGCTGACCAAGTCAACCGTTTTTACGATTTGCACTTTCCATACAGTGACAATTATTTCGAAATAAAACATGCTCTTGATTATGTATATATTACAGTGTTTAATACCAATTGTATATTTTCACGCCAAACAAAAAACACTATTGATAGAAATTAGTTCATACGTGCAATTTATATAGTGATATTTTTCACTAAATTGTTTTATTAATTGATTAATTGAATGGGGTTTTATCCCACTTTCAGCAATTTTTCAGCTATATTGTGGCGTCCAGTCTTTATTGGGGAGGAAGCTGGAGTACCCGGTGAGAACCCCCGACCTTCTGCAGGAAAATTGGCAATCCTTGCCATTATGGTTGGAATCAAGCTCACCTTGTCCCAAGCCAAGCTCAAACTCACAACCCAAGTGTTGACAAGCCGATGATCTATAGTAGATATGGCTAACTATCTAGACCACTCGGCCACCGAGGTCCCCTGAATTATTTAGTATACATGAATTATATAAACAAATTAAAAGTACAAGTGGTGATTTGTGTTTAATAAATACTGGCATAATTTAAACTTTCATGGTAATATAATTACGTTACGTAATGTGAGCTAAAATCTAACTTCATGGATGACTGATACAAATTCTTTTTGTTCAGAAAAAGCAGGTGTTACTGTTGTACAGTGGTTCGGCAAATTGATTGACTAATTGATTGGCATCATCAGTTTTTGTAATTTATGTTAAAGGTCAGAGGATACAATGATTTGTAGATATAGCTGTGACTAACTATCTGGTCCAACAACGCCCCATTGTTATTACATTGTGTATATTGTACATGTAGCTGTGGTTAACTATCTGGTCCAACGACGCCCCATTGTTATTATAAAGCTGTCACTGTTGCTAGGGCTGTATTATAGACCACGGGCTCAAGTGGGCCTACCGTACAACCCCTCCCCAAAGACTCATCCAGACCAACTTTTGTAATTTGTCGAATGGACTACTGATTTTAGGCTTTTTAAAGGCCTTGGTGGGTCTTTTCGGCCATTTTTTGTTTTTTATTGAAGTTGTGTCTGTAGGTAGAAAACAAAAGACTTTGAAGTTAGCTTAAGGTATAAGCTGTCAAATGAATACCTGGTTTTGACATTCAGTATTATTTTTTGTTTCTGTTAGACCACCCCTACCAAATTTTATCAAATATATTCGAAATTGTCTTCCAAACGTAATGAAATATACAAAATATGGATTTATTTTGTTTTGTAGTTAAAAGTAATAAGTCCAAATAAATCTGGGTCCGTTTGCTGTTTCTTGTATCAATTTTCTTACCAAAATCTTCAATAAATGAATAATTTGGGTAATTTGAGTTTTATCTTTAAGTGCTAATGTCGTACTAATCACTAGTTAAAAAAGTTAAACATTTTCTGTAGATAATTGACGACAAAAAATTATATTTTTCTTTAACATACAATCACATTACAATAATGAAAGTAAGTCAAAATATCGTTCCTTACATATTGTTTAACTATCAAAATTAATTAAATATTACCCCTCCCACTAAGAAAATTACTTAAATTTATCATTTTTGACCAGTTTGTGAAAGAATGGTTGGTTTTGTAGAATATTTGAGTAAATATAACGCCCTTGAAATAGAAATTATAAATACAGATGATCTTTTAAACAGGCGCGGGCCGGTGAATACATTTTGTAGTACGAGGTACGAATCTTTTGGCTTAGAACCATTTGTTGATATAATGAAATAATTATAAATAAATATAATTATATTACTACTACTGATAATAGTAATAAACTGCACCATGTTTTTCTTAAGGTCTACTATATAATATGGTATGGTCTGATGGCACGATTGTATGATGGTACATTGTATGAGGATATGCACAGCGGCATAATAAAAATGACATCATGGCATTATGGTATAAATCATATCTTGGAATCATTTTATGATATAATCATAGTATGGTTTCGAAATATTATTTATTAAAAAAACGTATTATGTAATTCATGTGATTATGCAGATATATCAAGGCGACATTCCTAAAGAAACAGATTTTAACATTATTATAAATGTACTGATGTACTTCCTATTCTTCATGGATATGCTAAATTATCTGAAATGTTCGAGTGTTAGTGGAACAGTAATTGATTAGACTGTAATAATTTCTTATTGCCTGAAGTAAATAAATGACTAGTTACATGAACGTGGATCAGTTTACATAAAAATGGATAGGACAACAAACTGTCATAAATGGACAAACGGAAGGACTGACAGACCATACATATATATAATTTAAATAATTCTAATCACAATACCTTGAAATCATACCATGATCTCAAACTTAAGAACCATAATATGATTCACACCACCAAATTTTTATATCGTATCGTATTGCCAATCATACCATGCTGTGATATTGTCATACGGTACCACCATACCGCACTACATTTCCGTACTATCGCATCCTCATACCATACCAGACTATACAATAAGCCCTTTCAAAGAACTGTGAAATTGAATTAACTGAATTGCTTATCAGTAACTCTGAAACAAGGTTTGCCTGATAATCAGTTTGCAACTTTATGTATAATCAGGCAAGTTTTTTCATCAATATTTGATAACTTGGATATTGCAACTTGAGACTTGAAACTTGGAACATTTGTTGGAACTCCTATATAATAACTAGGTATCACCCAAATACTGCAAAAACATAAAATTTCAACATATATGTTTCTTCTGTCATAAAAAAAGTCAATTTATTTCCACTTTCATCACAGGCTATTAAAACCCATCGATATACGTAAGGATGAAATAAACAAATGGTCCATCCTAAGAATTACGTTTGCTAGCAAAGGCTTGCATGTTATTAACCTGGGCAATATACTTCACAATAAAACTGTAAGATCTGAAGTACTTCCATATTTTAAAGATCATTCTATTTAACTGATTCATATACCTATACTAAATCATTTCAATTATGAAAGTATTTTGCGGGATCGCAATATTGATGACCTAAATCCGAAAACCCCCGACTGCATATGTTCTTATCCAAATTTAGTTCTGCGAGTCACATTCTTACTGGTTGACCTAAATATAGTTACAAATGACAAATTAAAGAACATTTTGCCAAAGGTCCCATTTACCGAAAATCTGTAACCATTAACTGGAAATAAAATTCCAAATTGCTTATGGATGATTTAGAGAGGTATGCCAGAAAATGGATAAAAAGAGAAAAGGAGGAGATTGATATCCTTTTGGAATGGAATAAGTCTGTGACGTCGTTGATAAACATTAAAGTTAAGGCCAAATGGGTCCATGAACACAAGGGCTTCTTCAATCTTTAAGGACCCAAATGTCGTAGAAAACGTATCCCAGAAGTGACCTAAATCATGGATCCGAAAAAATTCAAAAGACGAATTAGACTTCGTGAAATACAGATCGCTTTCTTACTGCACCATCATTAAAATTTTTGATTGTTCTTCCCTTTATATTGCAATACTTCATACAATATTGAAATGGCGCTTATCCAATGTCATTTTGGTTATTCTTGTTCTTCCTGGTATGCCGGAGTGTCACAGACAATTAATAGGAAACTTCAAATCTCTCAATATAAAACCGTTAGATTTAGAAAAAAAAAACCCGGTCCAAGATCAAGCGTGAACCAACCAGAATAAGCATAGGACTTTTTCATGTAGATAATAGTTAAGCAATTAGGATCGTTTTTCTATAATTCCATTAAAGATTGGAACTCGTTACCCAATTCAATCAGATCAATTTCTGGATTAGACAATTTTAAAAACGAAATAAAAAATTATTTAAAAAATAATTGTCGAGAAAATAATTCGATGCTAAGTTTACATTTTGTGTAATTACTAACATACCCGTCCGCTCGAATAAATAATCTTCTCTCATAATTGTTGATAGACAGCTACATACTAAAAGGGCCCTTTTGGAAATAAGCCTTTTGGCTTTAAAGGGCTATTGGGCGGATATCAACTCGCAATGAGATAGATACATTCACATTTTTATATTTTACTTTAAATTGGAACATGTATTTTATCGCATTATAATTAAGTTGATATTTACCTAAATAAATTTTACCTTTTACCTTTTACCTTATGTCACCTCAATGAACTAATACAATTACATTTCGTCAAGAAAAGAGTGAACGCAGATACAAGTATTTGGTTTTAGGTAGATAAACGGTTTAGTTTCTAAAGAACCACACCGATTCAAATAAAAGATACTCGAAAGTTGATATTGTCAACATGCTGGACGTTCTAATTGACGACGTATTTGTTGAATTTGTTGGACCTGGTTTCCAACAGACAATTGGCATTCCAAAAGGTACTAACTGTGCTCCATTCCTTTCCAACGTGTTTGTACAATCGTATGAGGCAAACTTCATTCAAGAGTTTTACAGAAAAAGAAAATAATTGGCCTAATCCTTTAATTTTAACTTCCGCTGTATAGATGATGCCCTGTCGTTAAATAATTTAGTTCCAGGTTTAGTGCCTCCTTACATCTCATTGTCCCAGTGAGCTTGAAAACCAGGACACACCAGGCACTTTACAGTATATTTCTTACTTCGACTCGCTTTTGGAGACAGCATCACAAGAGTATGGAAGCACAAAAGCTACTTACATGTAACAGGGTTACTTTAAAAAATTATGTCACGTCGAAAGTTCTATGGTTGCCGTCACAAACTGGTCGACCATTACGGCGAGCCCATTTCACAGATGATCACGGAGTTGTTTCCTCTGTCGTAACTGTCATGTTTTTTTTCTCTGATATAAAACTTTCTACTACCTTTTTTGTTACACTCTGGGCGACACGACGGCGGCAAGAAGCAAGAAATGTTTATATTTTTTTTAGCACCTGATTTCACCCTCGGTTTTTAGAGGAGTTTGTATTGTCCGTTTTTAGTTTTCAGTATTGTTCATGCTCTTCTTATTCCTCTTTTTTGTTGATTTTGTTCTTGTTCTTGTCTGATATTGTCCTAAATTATGACCTTTGAACGTCCCTGTGGTAGTCGTCTATGTCTGTTTACATTTACTGCTACAAAATGACTCTTTTGGCTACAGATTTGATAATGAGGCCTTTCACATCATTTCAGCCTAGATTTGAATAACATTTTCAAATTTGTGAGGCCAAGGAATTAACTGAAATGAATAAAAGTGGAGAAATCTCACAAAAAATGTATGAGATATTTTTGGCAGCTGTTTTTCCCCATAGCCTTTGTTACTGCATATATTTGTTGACATTTTATAAAAGCGTCTCGAATTTTCGATTTTTTATTTCGGTAAATATTAAGATATTTACATCACATCTTGCAAATTCAACTGTTAAAATTAATTTGCATTATTTATTATTTCAGTGTTGTATGAAATAGAATCATGAAATTATCCACAGTTATAGTAGTCATCCTTTTTCGAATGCACGTTCTGCACGTGTGTTGTCAAGATATACGGTTTGACAACCTGCAGAAATCTGGAATAGCTTGTAGAAGTGATACATGCAGGTCAACCGACAGCATTTGTGAATGCTTCCTTACAATAGAACATCGCCTCACCATGATGCATGAGAATGAATCGTCCTTGCTAATAACGTCGACCGGTAGGGCTGTTAGATTCAATGACTCTAAAACCTACTCAGAGGACGAGGAAGATGACTTTATCACTGCTGATGGTTATAGATCGCGTATTGTTATAGCTGTTAATCGTCGATTTCCAGGGCCTCCAATCATTGCCTATGAAAATCAAAAGATTATTGTCCATATACGCAATCAAATGCATACTGACAGCTCGACGATACATTTTCATGGAATACATCAGAAACAAACACCATGGTCAGACGGAGTTGCCTTTGTGTCACAGTGTCCGATTCTCCCCGGACAGATTTATACTTATACTTTCTACGCTGAGCCATCTGGAACAAGTTTCTACCATGCACACATCGGCGATCAACGAAGCGCGGGTTTGTATGGGCCGTTGGTGATTATACCGACATCATCTACAGGAATATCGATGCCTCAAGATAATAACAATGCAAATGTCTTTACAGTAGCCATACAAGACTGGAACCACGACGAAGAACCGGAAACGTTGTATCAACGAAATCGTTTCGGTGTCTTTGACTTCGAAAATAATGAACCAATCGATACAACATCGGATATTTCAGGAGCTATGTTTAGCAGCTTTCATTGTCACTCTGGACTCATTAATGGAAAGGGTCGTTTTTATTCAAGTTCTTCGTCCCATAACGAAGCACCATTAACTAAATTTGACGTAGATGCAGATTCGGTTTACCGATTTCGCGTTATCGGTGCTGCAACTCTGTATCCATTTCGTGTTTATGTTCAAAGCCATAGAGCCATTCGCATTGTTGCATCAGATGGATTTGAAATTGATCCTATTGAGGTAGAATCATTCATTATTCAACCTGGTGAAAGAATTGACTTTTTACTGAACACAACCCAGTCACCAGGGACATATCTTTTAGTTGCAGAAACAATAGAAGTAGAACCACCGACCGAACGTAACCAGTATCACGCTGCAGAGGCTATAATACATTATAAATCCGCTTCGGAAAATTTAAATCCGTCAAAGTCAAGTTCAAATATCTGCAGCCAAAACAACATTTGTATGGTATTTAACTGTCCTTATCTTTATTATCCTTCAGACCAATATAGAAAATGTCTAACATGGAATGATGCCAGGACTATTGATCCAAAATCCAACATTGAAGAAGTCAAAGGAAATGCAACTGAACGATTTTACAACTTCGGATTTCCCGGTGACTCACCTGGATCTGTTAACGGCCGTCAGTTTAAATATCCTACTGTAGCAGCATATGCTCAATGGAGTGAAGTGGAAGATAACTGTGGCAGTTGTAGTGAATCGACTACATGCGAGTGTACATATTATGATACTATTGACAAGGACAATTCCAATCAAATTTATCAGTTTGTGATGACCAATATAGGTGTTGGAGCTGGATTTTCTCACCCGATTCACTTACATGGCCATTCGTTTTACGTCATGAAAATGGGATTCGCTTCTTATAATGAAACCACAGCCAAACTCATATTGGACATGGGACAAGATCAACAGGATATTATATGCAATGATGGTAACAACTATTGTAATGCTGCACAGTGGAGAAACCCATCCTGGGCTGGCGGAAATCACCCTGATTTAAACTGGGATAATCCACCTCAAAAAGATACAATAATAGTACCCACTGGTGGATATGTTGTCATCCGATTCAAGGCCGATAATCCAGGATTATGGTTCTTCCACTGCCATATAGATGTCCATAATACCAACGGTATGGGCATGATGATCAATGAGTCACCTGACTCTCATCCGTCAGTTCCGTCAGATTACCCAAAATGCAGAAACTTTTTTAAACCATATTCAGATGGTATGTAAATTTTACTAATATTGCTTTGATGGATCCGGCGAGTCAGCGTTTCTGGAGCTCTTCTTTCTTGAAGGCTTTAAAATTCCTACATAAACCATAAAAAATGCGGTTCAAATCCCCTTTTATTATCCTGTATCCTCCCCATTTACGGGTTCGACATACTCTAATTTACGGGTTCGACATACTCTAATTGATTAAGCCTATGTTCCTATACGACCTACTAGAGGGTATTTATTAAGATGACGATAGAATACCAATAATAGATTAAGCTTCATAGTCCGGACATAACTAGAGTACATCAGTATAAACAAAATGCAAAAACGAAACAAAAAGAACTTACAATGCAAACTCTCACAAAAAAAATCTGGAGTTAGAACATGTGCATTGATAGGGTAAGATTCTCCTGGTTCCCATGAAGCACCTGGCGTAAATTTCCTGTTCTCAAACCTTATATAGAATTCACAGTTAATAAATAGACAATACTGAATCTTTGACATTGGAAACATGTCCGCAACTGGTTGAGACACGCAAATTTCGTATAGATCAATCAATTTGTGGTGGTGACCATACAATTTTGAAGAACTGATTCCAGTTACAGCTTTTGATAACCTTGGTTAAGTAGTTTAGTAGACAATAGCAAGCATATGTCAACCAAATCCTGACACCTAGAACAAGCTCTATAACAATCAATTGCGATACATAGATCCATGTGCAGTAGCAGCAGGCACGTTGGCGTTTTAAAAATGGAAAGTTAACAATTGGAAATCTGAAATCGTCGAGTTCGTCATAAATTCGTGAATGCAATGTTCCTCCGTCATAACTTCGTGAATGCAACGTTCCTCTGTATCAATTGCTAGGAATAAATCCAAGTTTGAAGGGTTTTTAATCCTGTCTGTTGGGCCGTTTATCTCAAGCTTACTTGGATATATCAGACGCAGATGGTAACTAAAACTAGAGTTATACAGTGGAAAAACATCATCTATATACGGAAAAGTAAAATAAAAGGCCGGACCAAGTCCTTCTTTTTTTATTACTAAGAAATCCTTGGATAAAATCAGTTTCATACGAGTAAAGAAATAAATCGGTAAGCAGAGACTGACGATTCGTGCCCATTAGAATGCCAATTATTTGTTAGAAAAACTCACCACCGAATTCGACAAATATGTTGCTGATTAGGAAGTCCAGCATTTCTATGCACTTACTTTTAGAGTCCGAATGTAAGTATTTTCTCTATACAAAACTATGTGCCTATACTTATGTGTACCATCTATCTTAAAGAAACATTGATGAACTTACAGTTTAACGCAGTTTTTCATCTTTGAATGAGGAATTCTTGTATATAGGGTTAAGAAATAAGAAATGTTTATACTACAGCAGAATTTCAATGACTTTGTTTTTAAAGTTTAACAAATATTTAGAGTTTTCCTGAATCCACATCTGATTGACACCGTTATTAGAATAAGATTTTTTTATATAATTACACCTTATATAAAGATCTTGCGTTTTGATTGGCCAACAGACGGTGTATTTTAATAAATTTTGTCATTTTTTGGCATCTAAGGAAAATTTGTCCTATTTTTTACCGACCGCCGTGGTATTTGCATAGAATTTTACATTTTATCATGGTATTTGCCAAAAAGGATTTGCCGCGAAAAATAGAGTTTTCCTGTATCCACATCTGATTGACACCGTTATTAGAATAAGATTTTTTTATATAATTACACCTTATATAAAGATCTCGCATTTTGATTGGTCAACAGACGGTGTATTTTTAATAAATTTTGTCAATTTTTGCACCCAAGGTGAATTTGTCCTATTTTTACCGACCGCCGGGGTATTTGCATAGAATTTCACATTTTATCATGGTATTTGCCAAAAAGGATTTGCCATTTTTACCCTCCCGGGCTCCTTCCCGCGAAAAATAATCGGAAGTTTACATAGTTGACCTATTGACGTAAGCAGACTGAATAATCAAATTGACCGCCGGAAGTGTTCCGAATGTTAAAAGAAAAAAATGCAGGTTCGGAAACAAAGCAAAGAAAGTTGTCTGGAAACAAATACAAATGCGCATCAAATTCGTTCTTAATTGATATTCGGTGTAATTAAACGGATATATCATGTTTGGGAGGAGTATTTGCGAAAAAATACCAGTCTTGTGACAGAATTTCCCTCGCCTTGCGGCTCGGGAAATTTTACCGTCTCTCGACTGGTATTTTTCGCAAATACCCCTCCTAGGCAAGATATATCTGTTCAGTATTTCTGTAGACTTTCTTTGCTGACAGAGTAGAAATAAGAGCTTTAAAAAGAAGTTTTGTGGAGCAACTGGAAGAACCGGCTTTTTATAAAGTTGTTTATAAGGACACTTGCGTAATTGCGATATCCAGTATCAGCTTCACAGAATGAGAAGAATACCGAAGTTCACAAGTCACATATCCATAGGACCAGACAAGACTGTTATCAACAAACGATCAAACACAAACACAAACATGGAAGTAGAACACAGACACTACACTAAATACTAAAGCTAATTTACACCAAAGGAAAGAAGAACACACCTACGGTGGTCTATTTGTCTAGGATTTCTTCCTGGACAGTGTAGTTTGTTTATATGTCTGACTGCCAGATGTGTAATTAATACCTAGTTATTTCATCACATTGTCATAGTAATGAGTTTTGCACACGAATACTAGATTGTTGGAGGACTGGAACAACGCCATATTTATAATGAAGAGCTGATAGTTCTATAATAACTGTAAAATCCTTACAAAGTAACGGGACTTGAGAATTCTGACCCATTAATTAATCAATTATTCAAGTATGAGATATCTTTGTTTTGTAATAAAGTTAGAGATTATGAATTCCATATAAACTTAAGAAAAATATTCAAATCGGGGTAACAGGCGTCATTATTAGTTTAGACTTTATCAAACAGGGTTGGTGGTACTGTTCATGAATAATACAAATACATTTTGTTTGATTTTCATCTTTTGAGAAAGTAGCACTATCATCTTCATTTAAGTATATAGACGAAAAATGTTTGGTTTTTCATTACGCCTATATTAGGATAAAAATGAAATCTCAGCAGGTACGTGTAAACATGTGACACGCATGCTAGTATCAAACGCGTTTTGTGCATTATATCTAAACACGAGTGTTTTATTTTTAAGATCTATGGATGAAAAAGTCGTACAATAGTCAAATGCTACGTGAAGAAACAATTACATGTGATGCGCATATACGAATCACCTTTATATTACATGCTTGGAATTCTGTCTCTTTGAAATCTTTGATGAAAATGAACCATTGTTGTTGTTGGACGTCAGTGCAGCGGAAGATTGTTGAATTACAATGTGGCAATATATATGTAGTAACTTAATATACAATAAAATAGGCAGTAACACACAATACATAAATTTTCGATTCGATGTGTTGTATTCTTCTCTGTAAAGCAATAATGAATTGAAAGGAAAATTGTGCAACTTTCTCCTGTTCTGTATTGTTATACGGTCAGTTCCATGCAGAATGGTTACAAATTATGAAGTTTTAAAAATCAAATATTACAGAATTGGTATCTATAAAACCGTAACATTTATTCTAGAAACAGCTCGTAGGGATAATCGTGTTGATTCTGAATGCTTATAGATGTAAATTGTGACTTTACTGTCTCAAACGGATATTGGCGTAGACAAATCATTAAATGCAATTTAGTTATCCTTGTTCTAAAACAGTAACTAAAACTTCCAGAATTTAACATTTAACCTGAAATATTGAAGACGTCGTTTGCCACTGCAAGTTAATTTTAAACACTTAGATTACATATTTCTTCATTTAATTCCGAGTATTATCCAATCAGAATCGATTGTATACCCGATATTTATTAGAACTGGATTTTTTAAAATATTTGTAAATATCTGTTATGCTTTATTTTCACAGGTGGCAGCGCCATAATAGTAGAAGAACTTTTATGTATTTGTGTTGTGATTTGTATTCACCTACTTAAATAATGAACAAAAGTAAAGTGTTTCCAATATTTTCCTTACAGCTAAGTAAAAAATATATAAAGTCATTGGCAATTGCAAATGGTAAAACCAAACAGCACTGTCACGTTCAACTTACTTTGACTTTTGTTAGATGTACATAAACATGTATGTATTTTAATGTACATAAATTATTGTACATACACATTTCTATTTATAAACTGATAATTTTACATACACATTCCAATTTATAAATTGAGTGTAGATCGTGTGATGTTTATGCGATATGAAAGACAGTGATGTTGCAAGTTGCATGAAGCTTGAAATCTTTTCGGTTCTGTATAAATGTAAAAATGCTAAGGTGTTTATTGAAAATGTTAAAACAAAACTAAATTCAAATCTGAAAAATCGGAGATGGTTCGTTTGTACTTGTAAAAACATAGTCGAAGAAGAGTTTCATGTTTTATTAAACTGTCCATTTCATGTTGGTTTTAGAAATGATTTCTTAAAGATTGGATACTTTATGTTGCGGAATGATATTCATAACAGATTAGTGTTTTTATTTTCAAATGTTAATATGATAAAATAAGTTAAAACCTTTTTTTTAATTTTGAAAACCATTGAAATCTTTCCTACGGTAAATAATATTATATATATCCAATATGTATACGTATTTATTATAATATTTCACAATGTGTTGTCTTTCTTTTCCTGTATGGAAGTATGCTTTATACTTGTTGAAGTCTTCTATAAGTATATTAGAATGTCTCTTCATTATTGCTAATTTTTCGACTAATCTTAGCATTGTAATTAGATATGAGACTTTAGTCATGTTGAATGGAGACCCTGCAGTCGTGATTTTTAAGTATTTTTACCATAATCTCTAACCCTTTTACGTCTAAAATAACAAATATATGAAACATATTTGTCATAGCGACCAGCTGTATTTTTCTAAATAATGATTTTTAAATCGTGTAAAATTTTATGACATTTTTTTTCTTTTGTAAAAACTACTAGAACTGTCCGTGGGACGTGATTAGTATCCCCACTGGGGTTTTTGCTGAGTTTTCTTTTGTTATTTTGGGCCTATGTGACCAAGGGGTTAAACCCCATTCAATCAATCAATCCATCAATCAACCCTCCATTGATCAACTATAATAATGTGTAAAATTTTCAGAATCCAACAAATGAAACTTATGTTATTGTATGACAGCATTTTTTTTTCTTTTTTCGTTAAAAAAGGGGCTCAACATCTGTTTTAACCAAAGTGAAAATCATCATGAGTGAAAGGGATCCTCCTCCGGTCAACTGCAATAAGGTGTAGCTATAACAATGTATAAAAATTTTAAAAGAATCTAACAAACGAAACATGAGTTACCATATGATACAGCAACATTTTGTCATTTTTCATTAATTAAAAGGCAATAACTCTGGTTTAACAAAAGGCAATTTCATCAAAAACAAAAGCATCACCCTTTGGTCAACTTTAACAATGTGCAAACATTTTACAAGAATTCGACAGACGGAACGTAAGTTATCGTACGACATAGGAAATGTCTACAGACAGACGCAAGAACAGACAGATGGACGAACAGATCGACGGACGAACAGACGGACATGATGAAAGCAGTATATCCCTCTACAGCTTCGTTGCAGGGGTATAATAATGAGTAATTTTGTAATTGCAGCATCTATAAAATGTAGTCAGTGAAAATGAACCAAAAAACAGCTGGATTGTTTGGGTTAAATGTCTTCAAAAATATTGTTCCTCAAAAAGGATCAAACAAAAAGGATCAGACAAACAGTGCAACAGCCTGGAATGAAAAAAAAGACCAAAAAAGGGAATAACTTATAAAGTTTTAATTCAGTCTTTTACATAGCAGACACATGGAGTAAAACAAACACACACTGAGAATGTGTCAAGTATTGTTTATTTTGGGTTGTAATAAAGAGATGCATTAATTGTAATTTGATATTCCAACACTCACTGAAAGAAGAATTATTACAGAAAGTATTGTAATTTTGGGAGTTTTAATTTACTGATATCCTTCGTATAATGCTATGAAAGTGTCGACGTATGTCATCGTCGTCCAATTTAAGTTAGGATCTGGCACCCAAAAGATCAGTTTTTTAAAAGAGTAAGGCTTATACTGTCTTTACATGTGTCAAATTTTTAATAATAGAAAATACTGTTTTTGAGTCGCCAAGCGTCAAGGCTTGCGACTCATTGTTATTATCCTAACAAGCTTTCTAAAAATAGACTGGATCCTCTTTACTTACAAAATGCTGCCGAGTAAATAGTTCCCGGTTTGAAGTGTAAAAACTGGATACGCATCTACTGGTGTATTTTTTGTGCCG
>JAOXYI010000693.1:0-13929 GCA_028566495.1 Lithophaga antillarum
AAACGGAAGTTGCGATGAAGAATCGGGATTGTGTGAAATCTAAATTCATGCGACAACAACAGTCGTTTGTTTCTCTAGTGAGAAACACGACTAAAAACTACAAATATTGACTCTTGGCAGCCTCTGTTAACTCTATTTGGGTCCATTTAGCTTACAATAAAGTAAATAAACGAGAAGAAAGCAAATAACAATATATTTTAGACATACGGCTTCCAATAAAAGTTTTTGTGAAAAAGTAATGACACTCAAGTGTGATGAATTACATTAAATACTGTAAGAAATGTCATCCGGGTAGGAAAACGTCGTGTATAATCTTTGATCAATACATATATTTAATTTGGAATTTACCTAAAAAAATTGAAACTAGTTTTTTTTTCAATTGCACCGTGCACGAGCGATTACCAAATTTTCTGATACAAGGTTCGACCGATTTAAATACATTGTTTCCTGTTCTTTATTTATGTTTTAATTTAGGAATAAACAATCAAAGATACAGAAATTAATTTTGTGCACAATATACGCATTTCAACAAATTGCTTCTTGTTAGTTGTGCTCGAAGCCCAATATTTGGAAAGCCGAAGAACATCAAAATTTGAAAAGCAGACAAAACCAAAATATAAAAAAAGTACAATCAAAACCGTCTATGGATATCTTGAAAGAGGGAGATCAATCTTAGTTTTCATATAATTTCTAATTTTCTGACAAGACATAATTTCTTGCAACTGGAAATTTTGTATAAAAGTATCATATAATTTCATGTCAGCACCGAAGTACTGACTACTGGGCTGGTGATACCGGACTAGTAATCCACCAACAGTGGTATCGACCCAATGGTAGTAATATAACAATCAAAGATACCGAAATTAATTTTGTGCACAATATGCGCATTTCAACAAATTATGTCTTGTTAGTTGTGCTCGTAGCCAAATATTTGGAAAGCCAAAGAACACCAAATGTTGAGAGCAGACAAAAAAAGTAAAAGGAATATTAGCTTTTCTTACGATAACTTTATAGATTTTGGGATTTATATTTGTCGATTATTTAACTACTATAGATAACATGCGTTGGAAGAACTGAAATAAAATATTTACGTATGTTACCTGTTGTAGATGTAAGTGTAGTTGGCATCAATTTTTATTGATAGTAAAAATAGAAAAATCTTCATCTGGAATAAAATTGTTCACAAGACTTTACCTCTTGAGAAAAATAAAATACTTTAACTTTATCATTTATCATTTAATGTCTCCCCTTTGGTGAAAACGTTGCCAGTAGTGTCTCTTCTATTTCGAGATGGTCAAAAACAAATTATTTCAAATAAAATATTTTATTTTACTAAACTACTGCAGATGTTGATACACAAATTTATAATAAAAATAAAAATCTTGCAATAAAGGACAGACTAAGCTCAACTCATATACAGTATTTCAAATTCTTTGGACATTTTGTGCCTCTATATCACCCGACTGACTTAACAACAATAGTGTAATATTTTGAATTATAATGTTTTTGGCGTTTATGTTTTTAAAAGAATGAACCGTCATAAGCGACTATTTTTGTTCTTCTGAAAACTCTAACGATTACGGAACTTCAATACTTTACACATTGCTGATATGCAGTCATAACTTAGAGAAAATCCTTTTAGGTATCATATACATACCCTGATCAGGAACCGTCCGAAGCATGTTTATTTTCATAAATGAATAAAATTTGAATCCAGATGAAATTAGTCACAGGCTTAAACAAATTTAAGCTCAGAAAACAAAATCTGAGATAGCTGTAAACGCCAATATACCCCCTAACGTTGAAAAAACAGCTTTGAAGTCACTGTTCCTATATGGTTTTACCTTGTCATTTATTGCTTTAAACATGGACATTTTCATGTGCATCCATTTCCGTTCAGTATGAATTGGTTGAAGTTATCGCTTCATATTTATTTAACATTCCATAATTAATATTTTAATTATATTTTGATAAATTCATCCAATCATGTCTGCTATGTTTGGTGCTAAGTTTTTGTTTCTTTTCATTAATATTTTGTTTTAGTGTGCTATACATCTTTTTCACTGAAATCTTCTAGTTTTATCTTTTAACTATTTTTGTCCACATTCTATTCAAAATTATTAACTTTAAAAGTGCAAAAAATGCTGGAAGCATTACCGACAGTATCAAAATAGACATTCAGGGTTTCACGTAATATTTGTTTAAGGTAAAGATATATTATTTCTCAAGTGAGCATTTTATATAATCATATAATCTCATAATTAATCATTGTATTCTTTGACATCATATACTAGTATACGAGATGTGTCTTTTTTCAGGTTTGACTTAAATAAACTAATTAATCAGTAGAAATTCCATATATCAGAGTTTTGATTTAGGAAAGTTCTGTATCAGACAAATGATAGCTTAGAATCAATAAGGGTAAAAAAATGAAGGCAAATAATATCATACAACTGACAAAAATGAACATTTATATAAATTTGTTGTATTGACTTTGTTACCTATCCTGTAACTCATTGAAACGTGTTACTATAATTCAGATAATTCTTCCGTTATAGATTGTGTGATTCTTCGAAGAAATTCACCTTCGTCCGGGGATACATTTATAAGAATCAGTCGAGTTATTCTGAACAGTTAAGTATTCGAAAGCTAAGGATCTTACCTTGACATAAAAATTGTTTCTTCACAACATTTGATAAGGACACCCAGTGTACAAAATAACCTACACTGCTAAAACATGCAAGTAAAATCTTATTTTTGCCGTAAAAACCAAATTAACTTTTCGTTAAACATGTATTAACTTTGTTATGTTGTGATATTGGTGACTTTATCAAAAATTAACTGTGAAAATGTTACAAAAGTATATGTCATAAAGGGAAAACCTCATTAATTTTTACTTATTTGTCAATGGTGAAGACTTACCGAAAAGGTAATATATGCTTCAGTGCACTATGTCAGACTTGCCAGAGATGACGCAAAATGTGCCACGTAGGACAACTTTAGTCTTTGATTCCCTTTTCCTTGTTAGATCGGTAGAGTCTGAATTACAATTCAATTTAAAATATAGGCTCTTAAATATTTTGTAGGCCAAATTTCGATCCTAAACTGGACAAAATGACGTTGAACAAGATTTAAATGCAGGATGCTCATACGCAATTTCATGTGTAAATTAACATTTCATGGAAAAGCGGTATATTCTAGCTTGAGGATAGTTCTCTTTACATACACAACGTTTCGAGTATTTCGCCAATGCAAGAAGACAGTTTAAGTATAGAAAAGGTACACTGTAGCATGACGGAATACAGGATTAACATCAAATATAATAATATATCAATATAATCGTTTGCACATTGAACATCTACATTATCGTTTAAACAAATACATTTAATTTTTCCTTTATCCAGGCATTACTTTTTAGCTCACTTGGCGTCCATCGGCGTCGTTGGACTTCGTTAGCTTTTCACATTTCAAGCTTCTCCTCTGAAACCACTGGACCAATTAGAACCAACTTTGCAGGGGTGGTCCTTGGAAGGTTCCTTTCAGAATTGTATCCGGCATTCCACAGTTAGTAAAAATAGAAAAGTAGGCAAAAATCACTTAAAAATCTTCTCTTGTGAAACTACTGAACCAGTTGGAACCAAAGATTGATGAAATGGTCCTTGCGTAGTTCCCTTTCAGAATTATATCCGATGCCTCCACCTATCTTCCAAGATGGCTGCTGTTACTAAAAATAGAAAAATAGTCCAAAATCATTTAAAAATCTTCCCTCCGAAGCTACTGGACCAATTGCAACTGTGGTGTAATGGTCCTTGGATGACACTCTTTTAAAATTACATCCGTTAACTCCACTTGTCATCCAAGATGGCTCCTGTTACTAAAAATAAAAATAGACAAAACATCACTTTAAAATCTTCTCCTGTAAAACTACTACGCCAGTTGGAGCATAACTTTGATGAAATGGTCCTTGGGTGGTTTCTTTTGAGGATTTTATCCGATGATACCTCCTGACATCTAAGATGGCTGACATTATTAAAAATAGAAAATATTATGAATAATGAATACAGCTTCGTTTTTCCACAGGATGAACTGTAGATACATGATAAAGAGTTGCTAAACATGTATTACAGGTTTTTTCAAAATATCTTCCATTTTACCGCTTTTTGCTGAATATGCATATTAGGTATAATTTGAGAAAAATCAACTTTAAAACGAACTCCTGCGAAACTACTCATCCAAACTGAACCAAACTTTGATGGAATGGTCCATGTATGGTGCCCTTTCAAAAGTTTGTCCGGAACCAAGCCAAACATCCAAGATGGCTGCTGCTACTAAAATAGAAAATACTATAAATATCCAATACGGCTTTATTTGTCCACAGAATGAACGAGTTTTTAAACATGTATAAGTAGTTTGTCCAAAAGGTTGCAATATTCAAATTAGGCATAATTTGACAAATATTCACTTAAAAAAATGAACACCTCTGTAACAACTACGCCAAATTGAACCAAACTTTGGTGGACCGGTCCTTGGGTTCTTTCAGAATGTTTTCGATGACTCTACCCGACACCCATGATGGCTGCCATTACTAAAAATAGAAAATAAAATATAAATAGCCAATACGGCTTCATTTGTCGACAGAACGAGATAAAATTTGAACTTTAGATGTATGGTAAAGTGTTGTGCAGTATATATGGTTTTTATGAAAATTTCCCATTTTGCCAATTTTGCCGAATATGCAAATTTAGCATATTTTGATTAAAATCCAATTGAAAAATCAACTCTTCTAAAGCTACTCCACAAAACTGAATCAAACTTTGGTGGAATGGTCCCTGGATTGCCCCCCTCCAGAATTCTCATCAGTCAAAATAGAAAATATTGAAAACTTTTTCGAGAACTATTGAACCAAATCAAATACAGAACTGAACCCACTAGGAAACCAGGCGAGCAATACAGGCTCACTCAGGCGAGCCTCTAGTTTTGGGTTGAAATTGCCCTTCATTTAAGCAAATGTATCTTATTCAAACACTAATATCATGTTTTCGCTTGCTACAAGTTTTACTTATACCTTATTTATTAGAACTTCTATTGTGTATATAATACTAGAATTATTTGTTGTTTGGATTCAAAATGGTACCATAAAGTGTATGGTCATGAAAGGTATGTTATTAACGCTATAAAGCAGTAAAAGTATAAATTCACCAATTTTCGTACTGATTGTACTAGATTTTACTCTATCTACACGTATCTGAGGTTAAAGACTTATTTAGTAAACAGCAATATTAACAGAATTAAGTCGGATAAAATTCAGTAAGTGTCAGGCGGGTCGAGTAAAAGCTAGTACACTTTAGTACAAAAAACTGCTATTTGATACTGTTGTTGTCATGTAGCGTTGTAAATTAAATGTTTTATATTTTATTGAACATTACCAATAATGTGTCTTAACCGGAAGTACGACATATAAACCCCAATGAAATTTCAAATCACACATTCGAATATCATTTTTATTACTAAAATAATACATAAGGAAGATGCTGGCATGCAGTAAAACTAAATATCTTTCAATAAAAGACAGATTAAAATTTAACAAACATAACAGGATTTAAATTGTTTGACATTTCGTGTTTCCAAAGCCCCCGAATGACGTAAGTATTTTACTTTGATAGCTTGAATTATGATTTTTCTGACGTGTGTATCTTTTTAGAGGATGTTTTGTCACCAGTGACAATACAAATAGCTTGAAAATTCTGTTGATGACAGTAGTAGATATTTTACACATCAAACTGAGAAACTGTGACTTTAAATTCGTTCAGTTACTATTGTCAAACAACCAAGAATGTACGAAACAAAACAAGTATATCCTTAGAAAGCCATAGAGGTGATTGCGCAGAAATGGCTATTATTGAAAAACTCAAAGACACAAACCACTTTCATATGAGTAAGGATCAAAGCACTTGATCAAAGATCCTCCCAGCCACGATATAGCACATTAGAATCTTTTTTTCTGGTTCCATGGTCACATTTTCCCTCAAAATTGGAATAAATGTCCATTTTGACAGGTTTGGGTTTCAACTAATTGGTCCTGCAGAGGAAATACTCACCATAAAGATGTATATATACCTTTAAATCCAAGATGGATGTTTAATGAACGTTGAGATAAAAATAAGAAAAGATGGTCATATGCCGTGCGTTCTGGGTCAAAGATAGATTATCAAAACGCCAAAATTTACCACTTTTACTAGAGGTGCAACTTTTGACCACCAACCGCCCCCTCCAGTGCACCCCAAATCTTCCCATCATCCCACCCCTAAAGCATACAGTGTCTGTTAATTTTCATGATAACACGCTCCTCCATAATTCAATTAATTTGTATATAATTTGCATATTTTGGAAAAATATAAACATCAGCGAATCGGAAATTGCTGCGACCATCGAAAGGATACACAAGTCAAGTTTTATTTAAATTAATGAATTTTGTAGAGGCGAAACCAAATACATTAAAATACACAGAGTAAAACAGCAATAAATTCCAGACATGTGTTTATGCCAATGAGAACTTCATACCGTAATAATATATCGGGATTTCCTTTTTGCGTAGGCTGTTTTCCGCGATACGCGGTTCAAGTAGGGAGATTATATATACACTATATCCATCAAGAGTTTGGCGTAGTTTTTGAGTTGTATATATTTATGCGTAGTTTATTTTTAGCTTCTCTGGTACCCGTGAATACATCGAAAATATAGAGTATTTATTTAATAGTCTGTAAGCATATTTAGGATGAAGCAGTAAATATATTATTAACAACCACACCGAATGAAAGATCGGTGATATTGTATCAAGATGGCCGCCACCGCAGGGCTTAGTTTGACATAGAACCCTATGGGAAAAATATTCAAAGATCTTCTTCTTAGAAAATAAGAAGACAATTAAACCAAAACTGTTCATGAATGATCATTGGATGGTCCTCTACCAAGATTGTAATTTTCATGCCGATTGGATATCCAAGATGGATGCCACCGCAGGACATAGTTTAACATAGGACCCTATGGAAAACATTCACATATCTTCTTCTTAAAACTACAAAGACAATTAAACCAAAACTGTTCATGAACAATAATTTATGGTCCTCTACCAAGTTTGTAATTTTCATGCTGATCGGAAATCCATGATGGTCGCCACCGCAGGGCATAGTTTAACATAGGACCCTATGGGAAAAATATTCAAAGATCTTCTTTTTAGAAAATAAGAAGACAATTAAACCAAAGCTGTTCATGAATGATAACTGGATAGTCTTCTACAAGTTTGTAATTGTCATGCTGATTGGAAATCCAAGATGAATGACCATCGGATGGGCATTTACAAAATATTGTGTTTTTATGTTGAATCACAAGTCAGATGGTTGCCACAGTTGGACATAGTTTAACATAATTTGGAAAATTTATCAGTTCTGGATAATGGGCCAGCTAAAAAATTAGGTGAGCGATACAGGCTCACAGGTGAGCCTCTAGTTTGTATTTACGCTGGTATAAAATATTTGTTTTACTCGGCTTTGATTGATTACTTATATACTCAGAAATATGTATAATGTATGTAATATATGTACGTACTCTCTCTCTCTCTCTCTCTCTATATATATATATATATAGGTCTAATGAATTAGCCAAACAATGTCGTTGTAATTTCCACTCTCAAAATCATCTGTTCATATTGATTTTATTTTCAGTTTGACCCTTCTCGGGTTCGAGCTCGCACCAGTTTGCTATCTTCGCACAGCGCATAGTATATGAAATTAGAAGTGCTACCACGTAACCAGATACAGCCCTCAAGAGTGACGTTCACTGGCTTAGTGTTACTTTTGCCTGTCACATGAGCAGAACAAGTAGCACATAATTTCGCATAGACGATGTTTATTGCGATGTGAGTTTTAATTACAACGATTTCTTTTAATGCACACACAGGATCTATAAATAGATACAGTAAATATAGATACGGCACATTTTGGAATTTTTAATTATACATTATGTCTTTATGATGTACAACAAATGTCTGCATCTATAACATTGGATCTTTGATGTACTGAGGATGCATGGATATCAGAAATATTATTTATATAGGTCTAATGAATAAGCCAGATAAAGTCGTCGTAATTACCACTCGCAAAATCATCTGTTCACACAGATCTGATTTTCAAGTTGATCATTCTCGGGTTCGAAATCGCACCAGTTTGCTATCTTCAACACACAGCGCCTAGCATGTGACATTAGAGGTGCTACCATGAGACCAGCTACAGCCCTCAAAGAGTGGCTTTCACTGGTCTAGCGTTACTTTTGCCTGTCACGTAAGCAGAACTAACAGCACATAATTTCACATACATGATGTTCTATAGCGATGTGAGTTTTAATTACAACGATTTCTTTTAATGCAGACATTTGATCTATAAATAGCTACAGTAAATACAGATATAACTTGTGTGTATTTGTTCAGTTTTGTGCAGAAGTATCTTTTTAGGTAATTTTTATCCAAGATTTTGTGAAATAAGGAGACTGAAATAAATTATTGAATGTTATACATACGGATGTAGTGACTGTTTCGATTCAATATATACTTGAGCAGTGAAAATCAAGAAACAACTAGTAACGCTAGTTCATGCTAGCGATTTAATTTTAGAAATTGACCACAGCGGATTATTACGTATCAAACTTCCTACTAAGGTTTTCCCATATGAGTAAATCAATTTTGAGTGTCAACAGTTCATTTTATTTGGAATTAGTTTTTCTTTTTCCTTGGATTTGTTTTTCTTATACCACATTTTTCTATGTATTTGTATTTTATAAAGTAAACTGTCAATAATATTGTAGCAAACAATAATGTCTTTCTGTTTAGATATTAACTGCCATTGTAAGTTTACATATTTCAAACACTAGAGCAGTTTTTATTTGATCCTACTGAATTTTTCAGTTTGGCTAAAGTTTTGGAACCTCTTGATGTCATAAACGGACCATTGTAAATAATATTCAGTACTGGTATTTTTCGACAATTCTGTTTTGTGGATGTTTCGTTGAAATGTTAACTAATTTGAAAAGATAATATAATTCATTGGAATTTATCTTGATATTTTTTAGCCATATTCAGCATTATAGATGACTTAAGCAGGTTATGGTATAACAAAGTTCTTAAATATAAATTTATAATCTGACAGAATCAGTCACTTTTTACTGTTTAACAAACTTTGGTTTCTAAGCACGTTACTTTTCGATTGCTGAATAAAGAATATGGAAAAAGCCGCTTACTGCGGGGAAAGAACAACACGAACAACACATGATTGTGTTAAATCAATTATGACTGCTTATCCGTATCATCAGATTGGTACATTCAATTATGCTTACTGCTTTCCGATATTCCGTATTTTCAACCACTCTGCTTTTCAAGTCGGAAGTTTTAAGTTCTGTTTTGAATGCATACTTAAAAAATTTGAAAGGTATTTCGGTTTAAAATGACTGTCTATTTGTATGCACTGAAAATGAAATATTAAACTTGATTCAAAATGTCAAGGGGCACTTGTCTCTATATATTATCAAAGTGGGAACTTAGAGCTTATTTTTTTTAATAAAAATGATGCATAAAAACAGTTGATTTGACTACAACATAGGATAGACAGCACTTAATTACAGGATTGTTATGGGATTCTGCTCATTTATGAGGTTATTTTCTTCGCTTGAAACACACACACACACACACACACACACACACACACACACACACATTTCTTAAAAAATAACTGGTTTCATAATTCCTGACCACGAAATAGTACGAAATAGTTCTTGATAAACGAGCCTATGTGAAACCCCTGATAAAAAACTATAAGCCCTTGTTTCGCGAAATGAACTTACTGACGGTCATTAGCTTCGACGTATGACATTACTAAATGTCGACCTGTCGTTTTATTCGAGCAAAAGAAATGTGTTTATAATTTCCCAGTTTTCGAGATATATTGACAATAATAAGAAGACTTATTTTAATCAACGAGACACTGATAATAAATATCTGACGGGAGAAAGGATATTTGTCTGGAATTATTAATGAAATATAGTCTACAGAAAACAAGATATGAAATTCTGGTATTCCTATATAACTTTATACCGTAAAATCATTATTGTTGTTGTGATACAAATTTTCGTGGATTTAGTCTTTTGGTCAATACACAAAATTTAAAAATAACGAATGTACTTTTAGTATTACTCTATTTCATGAAACTCTGAAAACACAAAGGACCAGATACGATTAGCTTATTTTGCCCTCTTTTACAAAATGAAAAAGGAAAAAAAGACGGAGATTTTTTTTCTTCTAAAATTACTTTCGAGTATGAGACCATGGTTGATAACTGTATGACATCACGTCATTCTTGATGTTTCTGGAAAATGCACCAATTTTGGCTTTAAAAAAATAAATATAAGCGGCAACACAGACCAACAACTTCTTTTGATTTATTATATTTGCTTCGTAAGAATCTCGATGGTTTATTTTGGCAAGTATATCTTATTTTATAAAATATCTAATAAAAATTAGAATTTTTAGCAATTTTGCCACTTAGGATAGAAATCTGATATTTGTGACGTCATAGAGACATCATTAATGACTCAATGGAATAAAACTGATCCAAACTAAGAACGGTATGCATCAAACAATTATTCTATACCAATTTCAAAAGTATTGTTGATCGGTCATGTTATTGTACGTGACTAATAAAGGTTCCTTAGCATTACTTGTTATTTCACAGCCATCCAACCAATGAGTTTTGCGGAAACATCGAAAATTAGCACCTGCGAAATTAAGTATTTTCACTGTAGTTTATGGCTTTATGTTTATACTAAATATTATCACATATCAAGAACGGTAAAATATTAAGCATTTCTGAGAGAGTAAGCGCAACAAACGAGTCAGAAGGCTTCACGTTGCCTCGTGCGATCGACTGATACTGTACAATTTCAACTTACAGATAGCATGATATGTTTATCTTTTTCAATTCCTGTATTTCTACGGTTTTTGGTAGATCCAATAAGTAAAACGGGAGTTCAGATCAACTTTCAATAATACCAGGCAAATATTATGACATCATGATTAATCTATAAAAAGACTCTGTTTCAACGGTGTAATGTGATCAGTATTTGTTGATGTTGATACACCAATCGCTAAACGACTAAGCACACAGATAGCATAGAGAAATGCCATAAATCGTGTTATAATTTGATGGTCACGTAGAACTCACTTACGATTAAGCGGAATTTATATATATTTATTTGTAAGTCTCCAATCTGCTTTGTTTTTTGGCTTGTGTAAACAGTACAGAAATATCTATTTTATAAGAATGTTAGTATTTAGCACTGACTGTGTCGAAATAGTGTGCAGACTGGTTAGAATAGTCAACAATCCGAATGAGAATACCCTATGTTCTCTATCCTGGACATTGTTTTGGGATGGTCAATGCCAAATACAACAGTATTATAATTAGTGTACTGATTGTTGTTTTTATGCAATTATGATTGATTTCTAAACTTATAATGCATCATCTAGTTACTCATATTACTTCATGTTACTTCAAACTTTAAGCTAATCACAGTGACGTACCACTATTAACTATGCAGCGTTTCTGATCACAATCGTCACTTCACCAAAATAATCTTTCCAAAACTTGACGGAAGTATAAACACATTCTTTTTTCATTGTCACGCCTTAGTTTCTTTTAATTTATTGCTTTAAAAATATATTACATTTAGTAAGTAATATGCCGCGTTTCATCAGAAACTACTAGTCTTTTTTAAAGTACGTCTGTCAACATTTCATACACATTTATATTGATATTACCGTTTAAAGTACAGACAATGCCGTTAGTATTACAAGCAGTTCTGAAAGAGACATCAAAGGTTTCATGTGGTGATTGTTTTGTAAGAAGCAATATATTCTTACTGAAATAAACGTTTTTTGTCTTCTTTTTGTTATTCAATTATTATTTTTCACTGCAGGATTCGAACTTAATGCACTAAATCTCGTGGTAAAATCAACCAATTGAAGCTCATAAAATAAATGTTTGTCTGAAAAGAACGGTCCATGAGGCCACTGGTGGTCTTTGTGTATTTATTTATGTTGTATTCTCCAAATAATACTAATTTCTTGTTTCACAACCTAAGGCATAATAAAATGCACTACGTTATATACATAAAAAATACATTAATCAGTCAATTGTTCACGACATTTGTGTTGTAAGTGGCAATGTTAGATCATCACAAATGTTCAGGTAAACATTCTATAACTTGCCATAGTTTTGAACAACCTTAAACGTAAATAAAATTGCAGCAATTTCATTTTAAGATGTATTTATAATTTATAGCAGCTAAAGAATACAATTAATTAGTCTGTTTTGAATAATGTGTGGAATTGGCTTGAGAGGAATTAAACTAAAGGTAAAACAAATATAAAACAATAACTTTCTAATGGTTGTTTATGATCTTTAGACTTCTAAATGAACTGATGCCTTATATTCGTACAACACCCTATGTAACATTTTATCTGTCCTTAATTTGCATTTGGTACAAATGATGCCCCGAAGTGTTCTTTTACAATTACGGCTTTGTCAGTCGAATAATCAACCTACCAAGGTAATTCCCCTCTGGTCTGCCTTCGGGGAAATAACCATCAGGGCTAATTATCCTGGAAATTCACCATCCGAACATGACCGAAGGTATATGATATATTACCACAAGATACCAATGGTAATTTGATGCACCATACGGGCATTTCAAGAAATCATGTTACATCAGAGGTGTTCGAATCCAAATATTTGAAAATTCAGTAAAATTCAAGATATTTTGAATTGGGACTATTTTCTTTCTTCAGTTCCTAAAATCAATGATATAAACGTCGAAGCAATATTCTGCATCTTAATGGAAATTAAATACGTTTTAAACACTTTTCACACCTACACCTCATTTTTCATTTAGTATTCTGAATAAATATTGAGACAGAATAGTTTATATCACAAAACATATTTCTGTCTTATCCGAAATAAGATCGGTCTTTCTGTTACATTGTATATTTATACATATTAGTTGGACAGCTGTTAATTGTAATTGAATTTAATATGCACTGGCGTTGTTTTGTCATTACAACGTGTAAATCAAAATAAGCCGAGAGAGGATTGTGACAAGACATAGTACGTGCAGAGGAAGTTCGTGTCAGGCGTAGTTACTTGAAGGACCACAAAATGACGTTTTTTTGTTTTGTTTTTCATAACTCGAACCTTTCCAGAAAATAACCATTTATAGATTTAAATGCTCCACCACGTCTCCTTACATTTAGCCAGCAGTTATTTTTTTCATTTTTTAGATATGGGCTCTGGTGGTATTAATTTGTGAACTATGGACCATGTTTTTTTCAATATTAATTTTCACACTGTAGTCAATGCTTTGAGCATCCTCAGGCTATATTATAATAGACATCAAAATAAGGTTTCATGATTGGGCTATTTTTGAAAGAAAAAATATTTTCGTACTAAAATTAACACTATTCTTTTCATGAACAGATATCCTCTTACACGTTTTACAAATAGAGTTTATTTTCATTTTCAGTTTGCAATGAATGCCCTCACAGTAAGAAACAAAAATAGAAATTTCATGAATCACATATATGATTTAGGTAAAGAATGCATCCGGCAATAAATGAATGCAATAAAGCCAAAAATAAAATCAAGTATTTGAAGATATTTTGTATTGTTTTACATTTTTTGTTTCAATCAGTCTCAGATCGCCGGAGTAGACTGCATTGTTGAAGATATTTCTAATGGTTCTTTTTGCTCCAAGCATCATTCAGCTAAATTTCTACACAAAATTCTATTTGTAATTTCAATATTATAAATCTATATCTTTCCAAATTTAACT
>JAOXYI010000801.1:0-13928 GCA_028566495.1 Lithophaga antillarum
AATATATGCATGAACCAAAAACTAGAACGTATTCCAAAGCGACTGTACTATTTTTACATGTTGCAGTCGAATAGATTAGTTGGTATTCATAGATTTTGTATCTTAAACAGTTTCTTTCTCTTTTTTTGTCAGTTTTATCAGTTTTAACAAAAAAGTCATACTTTTTCAATTATTTAGTGCTTTCTGAAGAGTATATATAAATATACAGAAACGTATGAAATTCTTTTCAATATATCAGTAAATAATTCAATTAACAAAGAATTGCTGTCGATCCTACGTCTTTATATGCTTGTTTTCAGTTTTAAAAGGGAAGCAAGATATATAAAGAATAGGGAACTTATGTTTTAACCCGAAAGTTCTTTTGATTATCTTTTTGCTCATGTTGTATTTGTGTTAAAAAGATGGGAGGTTGTTTTGATTTTTTGTTGTATTCCATAGGATTGTCAACTGTTAATGTTATATAATTATGAAATGCTTGTCATGAATTTAGCATATTAAAGTAATTTACGTTAATTTTCGTCATTACCGTGGGATTTTTTAAATGTTACCAAATAATTGTAACATGATTATCAAACATTTTGCTGACAGCAACCAGTGAAACTGTATAAATACAGTGTGACAGCTTTTGATAATATATTTTGATATTTGACTGAACGACAATGCCACAGCTTTTCGAATTTGCTAGTGTGTTTGTTGCATTAGCGTGTTTTCAAGAGTCGCTGCAGTGTGACTGTTTATGGGGACTTGTGGAAGTTGGAGGAGAAAGTGTTTCAAATGAACTGTGCTATGCTAATAAATGTGAGTATTAAAAACTTTTAATTCTGTGTATTTAAATTAATAAAATAATTGAAAAATACAAAACAAAACGTGCTGAATCAACCAATGATATTTAAATCTTTATGTAAATTAAAATGTTTTTATGTTGATCTCTCTCTCTTTTTTTTTATGGTCTTCAGCAATGATAAATCCCGAATTGAATCAAAATTTATGTTTCATTTTCATCTTGCTGAAAGTATATCTATATTTCTGTTATGGATTATTGGACTATAAAATCACTGTTATTGATCTTAAGTATTTAGAGAATTAGAAATAGTTCTCAGTTGTAATCATCAGTTAGAAAATAATGTTCATTCCAAAATTATTGATCTCTTTCAACAGGCGGTAACTAAATATCCCACGTAATCAGCTATTCCTATTTAAGTGCGCTGATAATCAGTTTGAAAAAAAACTACAATCCAAGTTTTTCTATTGACTGGTACATGTAAATACAGTGCACATCACAAGACCGACTTCCTGTCATTATCTGGATGCACCTTGTAAAGTAGTTCCTGTGAGAAAGTGAAATTTGATTATCATCATAAATTCTTTTGCAATAATATGTGATATTTGAGATAATTTTACACAAAAAGTGCACCGTCAAACTAATTATGCTGTTAGTGTCTTCATTAAACACATTTAGTATCGTTACATCAGTTATAATCACAACACACTCAGGTAAGTAACAATGGCAACTAAATTATTATAGATGTAATGACTTAAGATATGCAATTTTCTACATCAACTGGAATACACAATATGTATTGCATAATATTAAATCATTTTTATTGTTATTAATATGCTCAGAAATTGGGAAGTAAGGCAAATGTAAGTATTGCAAAAGAGTTAAGTGGAATTTCAGAAATTTTGTAAAAATATATATCATTTAGGAAAGCAGACAGAGTGTGTAATATTAAAATGTAATAAAATAGAAAAGCATTTGACACCAATGTTATATTATAGAAATTTTCGAAGATATATGTATCTGAAAAGAAAAACCCAAAGTGACAAGTAGTACTGTAATGTGATAATTTTAATAAATCCCAGTACAAAAGAAAATATGTACGTGAAAAAATGACTTATTTTGTGAAACGATGTAAAAAATATATATTTTAAAGAGACTGAACAATGTTGCATTATATATATTTACAAATTTTAGTCTAGTTTTTCAGAAGTGCATGGACTAAAAAAATAATGTGGAGATGTGAAAAAAAAAGACTTATAAACTTTCAGATTCTTCTAAAGCACTGACAGTGCTATGTTTACTAAAATATTTGTGTGCAAAAATTTATAAATCTTCTTTTCTTCAGCGTATTTCATTTATATGAAAATTTAATTTAAATTATATTTGCGTACATCGGTACGTTTTTATATCAGCTTCCTCTGTTCTGACAGTAGACTGCCAGGAATAATGTATATTATAGGAATTTACTAATAAAACATGATTTCTACTACATCAAAAATGAAAATCTATCACTGTTCTTTAAAATTTTCAAGCTTTTGACAACAAAAGTGCATACCAACATCAAATCCATTCACCTACTATCAAACATAATGCCATGGTCTGTATCTGCTATATATAGAAACAAAGTTGCTGGAAGTCAAAGGTCATCACATGTAAATAAAGATGCATCAACAACGATGCTTTGAATAGTGACTTTATTTGAAAGAATTTTGCTCTACATAGAGTAAATTACACAGGCATAGATTACTTGCGAATTATATGGTAAACATGGTGTATAAAAAAATTATTTCAAAGTTGTTGAGAAGTAAAAAATAAAAAGGGTTCTGCGAAATATAAAATAATATGAAAATCAGTATGATCACAAAGGGCAGGAAGATTGTTTTTAGATTTGCTGGTTTATATTTGACTTGAAAAATTAGTCTAAAGTGTTTAAGATGTTTCAAAAAATAAACATAGAAACGTGAGACATTTTTACACATCCTTGAGAATAGAGAAAATTGCATTGAAAAGTCCCAAAATTTCTGCCTTGAATTTTTAGCTCACCTGGTCCGAAGGACCATGTGAGCCATTGTCATCACTTTGCAACCGTTGTCGTCGTCATCAATATCGTATGTTAACATCTTTTTCTCAGAAACCACTCAACCAAATCAAACCAAACTTGGCAGAAATTTTCGTTGGATGGACCTCACAACAGATTGTTAAATTGGTGCCGATCCGAAATCCAAGATGGCCACCACCGCAGGACATAGTTTAACATAGGACCCTATGGGAAAAACATTCAAAGATCTTCTTCTTAGAAACTGAGAAGATAATTAAACCACAACTGTTCATGAATGATTACTGGATGGTCCTCTACCTACTTTGTAATTTTCATTTCGATCGGAAGTCCAAGATGGCTGCCACCGCAGGGAATAGTTTAACATAGGACCCTATAGGAAAAATTTCAAAGATTTTCTTCTTAGAAACTGTGAAGACAATTAATCTAAAACCGTTCATGAATGATCATTGGATGGTCCTCTACCAAGTATATAATTTTCATGCCGATCGGAAGTCCAAGGTGGCCGCCACCGCAGGACATAATTTAACATAGGACCTAATGGGAAAAACATTTCAAGATCTTCTTCTTAGAAACTAATAAGATGATTAAACCAAAACTGTTCATGAATTATCATTGGATGGTCCTCTACCTACTTTGTAATTTTCATGCCGATCGGAAGTACAAGATGGCCGCAACCGCAGGGAATAGTTCAACATAGGACCCTATGAGAAAACATTCAAAGATCGTCTTAGAAACTATGAAGACAATTAATCCAAAACTGTTCATGAATGATCATTGGACGGTCGTCTACCTACTTTGTAATTTTCATGCCGATCGGAAGTCCAAGATGGCCGCCACTTATTTAAAAAATTCCTATTAATTCATTTTTGACAGGAATGGTTCTTTTGTGGTCCGCTTTCAGATTGCCATCCAATGACCCCACCCCCTCAACCAAAATGGCTGCCATTACAATGATAAAAAAAATTCTGGTTAAAAATTGTTTAAAAAATTCCTATTAAATCATTTTGACAGGAATGGTTCTTTTGTGGTCCTCCCCTTTCAGATTGCCATCCAGTGACCCCAATATCAACCAAAATGGATGCCATTACAATAATAAAAAAAAAATATGGTTAAAAATTATTTAAAAAGTTCCTATTAAATCGTTTTTGACAGAAATGGTTCTTTTGTGGTCCCCTTTCAGATTGCCATCCAATGACCCCATCCATCAACTAGAATGGCTGCCATTAAATATAATTGAAATTGTCTTAAAATTTTCTTATAAAATCAATTAGCTGGTTAATTTGAATGAGTATTCGCAAGGATGTTCCTTCAATGACAATGGTCTCCCTTTTAGAACCGTTTTTGTGACCCCTTTGCAGAGGATTACTATTTGAAAGCATAATTTAAAATTAGCCTCAAAAATTGTGATAGTACTAGTTATATACATAAAACAATATCAGACCTAAAAACTGTACACGAACGTCAGTTGGTCATAACGTATTATTAAATATCTATTTTCAATTACCTGGAGGTACTAAATGAGAGGGGTTTACACAAATTTTACATTAGTGAAAACCAATGAAAATTCCAGATAAAACTACATAAATTTGGTGCTGTAAAATGTGCGGACTTTTCTTTTGAAATCTGGCAAGATTCTGCTGTAAACTGTTACACAACTTGAGGTAGGATAACAAACAAACAATCATTGGCCAAGCAATTTATTTAGGTATGTTTTACAAGTTGTTTATTTGAATTTATTTTATTTTCTGGGATGGCCTCGTTAGCTCACCTGACCCGAAGATATTGTCATCACTAAGCGTCCGTCATCCGTCCGTCGGCGTTAGCTTTTAACATTATAGTCTTCTTCTCTGAAACCACTGGGGAGATTGGAAGCACACTTGGCAGCAATGTTCCTTGGATGGACTTCTACAATAGTTTTGGTTTTCTTTTTATGCAGATCGAAAATTTAACATGGTCGCTAGGGCCAATAATGTGTTCTGATGGGCTGAAACTGAAATATCTTCTTGTCAGAAACTATATGGCCAGTGGAACTGTAACTATGTAGGAGTTTTCATTTATAAGGTACTCTACAATGTTTTTTGCCGATCAGAGATTCGAGATGGCCGCCACTGCAGGACATATTTGTACATTCAAAGATCTTCTTCTCAGAAACCATAGTCAATGAAAATGATCCTTTTCATAAATGTTTCTTGTTTACTTTAAAGAATATAGGAAGGAAATTTTGAAGAGTTTCATTTCGTAAAGTGAAAGCTGAAATGGTGGATCAAAACAATCGCAAATTTCTGACAGGAAAGGGCACAATTTCTAACTACCAGTGAGGTTAATGTCATATTTAATAGGGTAAACATTATCTAGAAACTTATCAGAAATAGGGAATTATCTCATTTCCTGCAGAGCAGCTTTAATTTGTGAGAACAGGTTTTTGTTTATTCACTTGCTATGTTTGTGCACACTTGAATGAGTCAACCACCCACGAACATTCCAAATACATAATGAAAACATTACAATATCATCATTCATATGCTCAAATAACATCCTTTATAAAGTCTTTTTACTACATTTCCTCCACCCAAGTTACTATATACCCCTGTATTTAACAAAATAATTGTCAGTTCTTTTAATTCTTTGAATTAAATGTTCATACAAGTGTCAGTTCATTCACCAGTCCCAAATCACAAATTGTCACCAAGTTTTGATCTCAGTGGAATGTATTTACACTGCTTAATTAGCTTGTCCACACTTTTATCTCTTAATGAGAATGACCTTTTGATCTTTTTGAAATATTTACAATCTTTAATTTCGCCTAATGCAATTTGTCTGATCACCTCATGATTACAACCCCTTGCCTTTGTAGAAATTTGGGGTTTCATAGTTGTCGGTAAAATAAATAGAGTCAGTTGACTTCTCTGACGCTATTTCTATTTAATTTACGTTTATATTTATATAGATGGAGATACTGCTGGAAAATGGTGGACATTTCGGAAAAAATGTGAAAACAATACTTTTGTATGCCGCTAGATGTGTATTCTGACTTAAAAAATATCTAAATATAGTTGCTAGTAAAATAACGTTTAATATCCGTTTTCTTAAAGATTACTAAGAAGTAGAAATAGTAATATTTTGGAGTAGCTTTTGTAATTTTGAGTGATGTTATCTAGTCAAAGCCAACAATCAGAGTGCCATTTTGTTTGGAGCGGCCTTCTTTTATACTTTTCCAGCATACGTGACGTCATACGAGAACGCCAGCTGAACCAATCAAAAACAGCGTTGGAAATGTAATTCGGAAGGAAGCGTTATATTAGCAACAGAGATATTGAAATATCTTAATTATTAGGTTAACCTAAACTGTCCTTTAATTGTCCGTCTTGTCCGAATTAGAAGTGTTTAGAACAAAAAGGACAAGCCAAGTTCATGCTACATGTATAACTATACGGACAGTAGAAATTCTGCTTTGAATATGGCGTAGGAATTAAGATGTAAAACTTTAATCTTGCGCACCATAGGAATGACATATAATCCCGATGTAGAATTTACTGATACATCAACCTTCAGACTTTTATGAACCTGAAGTATCAGGAGACAGAAAAAACTGATAAGTGACAATTATTTATTTTAAAGATCATAAGAAGGAAATTTTGAATAGTTTCATTCCGTAAAGTGATAGCTGAAATGATGTGATGGATGATCAAAACAGTTGCAAACAATTCCACAATTTCTAAGCACCAATGAGGCTAATGTGATATTTAATAGGGTAAACATTATCTAAAAACTTATCAGAAATAGGGAATAATCTCATTTCCTGCTGAACAGCTTTAATATGTGAGAACAGGTTTTTGTGTATTTGCTTAGTATGTTTATGCACACCTGAATGAGTCGATCACCCGCGTACATTCGAAATACATAGTGAAAACATTATACATTGTAATAGCATCAGTCATACACTCAAATAACATCCTTCATGAAGTCTATTTGCTACAATATTATCAAGGTCAATGGTCCTGCTCAAGGCTCGAACTCAGATGGCCAGTTTGTTAGGCGTTGATAATTCCACTAGATCACGTCGGCATTAGTATCAGTCGTTACAATTAAAGATATATTTCAACAACAGTTTACCTGTGCAAGCTTAAAAGCAAATGCCATGATTAATGTGCACCTATAAACATTGTCTTCATCAATAAGGAAATATCAGAATTGTTCGCTTATACTTTGAATATGATCGAGCTTTTTGATGGAAAGTATATGTTTTCTAGGATGTTGTATTGATTTAGACACATATTTAGTGTGTTAAACGTCGTGTTAAGGCCTCAAAACCGTTGCTATGGACTTAAATTTAAAATGCAGAATATTTGCTTAGTTTATTTGAAGTCTTCATATATCCAGGTAAAGTTCAATGGCCTTGCCTAAGGCTCGAACTCAGATCGCCAGATAGTTAGGTGAAGATGATTCAAGTAGTCCATGCCGGTATCAGTATCATTCGTAAAAATTGAAGACATAAAAAATGAACAATACTTGACAAAAAAGACATTAAGAAAAGATAGAATTGCAAGAGCAACTCTAAACAATAAAAAAGAAACTTCTTTGGCATTAATTTTCAGGCTTCTGGTCATTCATAGTACAAACTGATTTAAATACTTCAGACAAAAGAAGTGTGTATTGTGTGAATTACAAAACAGATGCTTATTTAACAATACGATGGAAAAAATATTAGCTCCTGCTACTATATGAGGAAAAAGTATTTCAGCACGTTTTTGAGATGTTTACCTATAAATTCAAACCGTTTTTTAATTTCGCCCTTGACTGACATCCTGACCCTTTTCGATTGACGCGCCTCATATATGCCTTTTAATCTTAATTTTATGTATTGATACATATAATATTTTGAATTCTACTTTCTCTTTTCATTCTTTTTCCATTTCCAATAATTAGTTATGTGCATGTGATAACAGCCAGTAGAAATAAAGGTGCATTGTTATTTTCTTCTTTCATTTTCAGTTCTTAGAAAGAATTCAAACAACACTGAAACGTAATATATCATTTTTAAATGCAGTAGATACGCATATTATGTCATCGTAGACTCATGCAAAACAAATGAAAAAGTAAATTAAAGTTAAAATATTTAAAAGCACATACTGTATATGGAGATTCGTTACATATTTCTTCTTTCATTTTCAATTTTTAGAAATCAGCTTGAAGTAGGTTGACTTTATTAGTGACATATATGAAGTGAATTTCAAAAAAAAATTGCCGATTACATATTGTTGGACTTTAAAAGTTTGTTGCATTTATATTTTCGAACAGTTTTCTTGGTGATTTATACATAAGGATGAGGTACAAGGATTACTTGTTATTGTGGAGGAACTAGTGAAGAAAACTGGATAAACTTAACATTTTGCAAGTGTGAACAGATCTGACAGAAATTCTGTTTTGCGAAAGATTCATTTAGGAAAATTAAAAGAAATTTATGATTTCAGGAGAGTTATGATCGGGAATATACGCTGGAAAAGAGCAATGTTTTGCAGATAGCCACCTATGGTAATACCATGTACTGTATGAAGTTTTATCGTATTATATTAATACCAAAATATGCTCATTGAAGTACATGTACAGAACTGGAAGTATAACTGGAGTGACTGAAACTAAATCGAATTGCCATTAAAGAATCGTTACGGATGAAATGCCACATTCAAAATGGAAAATGTTTTTCTTGGTCATGTTTATAAAGATAATGAAAAAGAAGTAAAGGGCCAATAGCAAATATAGAACATGTTAGACGTTTAATGTCACGGTAAGTTGGTATGTTGGAGATAATTCATATTCATATAAAAGAACATTTATTTTTATCTTTGTTCGTGTAATATTAAAACGGTTAAATAACGATAAATGAGGTTGTATAAATACTGTAACCACATTCCAATACATTGTATTAACAAAAATACTACTACTACTGATAATAACAATAGGACCCAAGAATTATGAATGTGGAAGCACACTTGTTCTAAAAAAAATGTCTTTTCACTGTGGTGGCTACTGGCTTAAAATTAGCATTTCAGGTCAAAATATTTTTTTCTGAAAAAAATATCACATGAAGTAAATTGTTATATATATTTCATATTTAATACTAAGAATTGGCTAAAAACATAATTCACATTATTTTAGGTGACATACTTTTGATCTCCTTTCCACAAAGTCAAATAAGAACAATAGTTATACAATAGTCTCTCTGTTGTTTCCGTCATGTTATGTTTTTGTTTTTGTTCATTTGCTGTTTCTGATGGAAGTGGTGATGCAATTTGCAGTGTTGTGCCTCATTATTGACCTTCCCTGTTATCTTCTTTTTAATAATTGTACATAAGTATAACTCCACCATTAGATTAACTTTACATTTTATATCGTATAACGGACTAAATTATTTTTCATGAACTATCAAATACAAACTAGGAAACCACAAAGTGCTAATTTGAAATGCAATTTCTCATTAGATGTGCTCGAATGAAAACAATGCCCGGGATTTTGATGGAGCAGTTAAAAACAAACGAAACACCAAAAAATGTTGGGGAGAAAAACCTCTGTTCATTGTCACCCTACTCTATTTTGTTTATGGGTAGCTGCAATAATTGTTAAGGCTGTTAAAGACATCTCTTGATATAATAACACATACGCAATCAATATGTTTACACTACTAGATATAGTGTTACATAAACAGACCTCGTTCAGCATATTTAAGAAAACTGTCAACTAGCGCCAAACATTTTTGTTTAATCACACACATATTTCATGCTTTGTAATGAAATCTAATTGTAATTTTTACATAATTCTCAGATCTTGGTCTTGAATATCACTTTACCCTACTCATCCGAGAGAGGGTATACAGCAAAGAGTTCCGCCAGTCTTTCTGTTCGTTGACTTTTACTAATGGGAAAAGCATATTTAATTTTCGGATTCTACGAATTTTTATGGATGCAAGTATATACCTACACCTTGAATGAATTCGAAAATGGATGATATCCGAAGATTATTTGCGGTTTGAAACTTAGTTTGTTTGGTTTAAAAAAAACAGAAAGAAAAACCAAGGATTGGAGAATTAATCTTCGTTTTAGCAATAACCTGAATCTCAGTTAATTGATTTCAATAATATTTCATACAAGCTCTTAAATAACAAGAATTTGGATGGATTTGAAACTTTGCCATATCCGAGAATTATTTCTGGTAACAAATTCAGTTTTTAAATTAGAACAGATTCTGCGAATTTGTCTTTTTTAATGTATCAACTTGAATACTGACTATTTGACTTCAGTGCTTTTATATTAGATAAGTAAATATTCCGATCTAAGATGAGATCAAAAATAGATAATATCCAAGGGATATGTTTCTTAGAAACCTAGTTTGTAATTAAAATAAGCCTTTTGGACACTAGCCCATTGTTTATGCAGTTATTTGAACAATAATTATCAAATGTAAAAATAAGTCCCTAAACCTAACAGGTATTTGAGAATAGGTTATTATCCAAGGATTATTTTGAGATAAAAACTTCTGTTTTTTTAAATTAAAAAATTTAAAAAACAGAAATTGGATTACTTGTCTTTGTTATGCAATTACTTAAACAAGTATTTTAGATTAATAACTATTGACAGAAACGAAGTAAATCTTTATGAAGATTTTGAAAGTTTAAATTATTGATGATATATGAAGATCATATTAGGTTAAAACTTACCTTTCTAATAAAAAACAATTAACTGAGATTTTAACAAAAATATACACAAATAACCAATAAATACACAACTGAAAAAAAGGTGACTTAGTTCTGTTAATTTTCAGACAATTCAATCCCTTGAAAAGAGGGGAAACAATCAAATTTGCATATATCACCTCACTTAATCGATATATATAAGAAATACACACATACATTCCAATTCGCAGCTTCTTAACAAAAATTGCTACCCTGCATACCCTCAAATTAAGCTGAGATGAGTTCGAAAATTTGTGATATCCGAAGATTTTTTTTTTAAGAGAGAGAGAGAGAGATTATTTAGGTGTTATTTTTGATTCTATGTTTATGTAATTATTAGAATACTATTTCAAAAAATGTTGTAAATAAGTTCCGAAACCTTGGGGTATCTGTAAGTAGTTGCTACCCAAGACAATTTTGAGATAAAATCTTAGGTTTGTGTTTAATTTATTTTTTTCTTATAATTATAATAAAAAAAGGATTTGGAATATTGGTCTTTGTTTATGCAATAACAGGAATACTTATTACTAGATTATAATAATTGTTTACAATAAGGAAGAACATATAAATATTAGAAATATTGGTAATATGTGAAGATAATTTTGGGTTAAAATCTTATACTAGAAAATCCACACACATTCTGTTTTCCAGCTGGTTAGCACAATTTTTATACCCTCAAAGAGACTGGATTAAGACCAACGCATATTATTAATTGTCTTGCAGTGCTAAGTTTTTTGAATCGGTAATTTAGTTATTGATAACTGACAGGTGTTGTAGTTAAAAACGGTCAGTTAGACAAAAACAAAGGTTTTCAAATTAATAGTTGCTGTTCGTAAGTCGACAAATTACATCAAATGGTTTTTATTTACAGATTTGAGTGGTTTACTGCAAAAAGACAATTCTTCGCAAAATTAGAAATGTTTTAACATAAATATTTTATTGTTTATTTTGGTCTGAATGCACACTGAAATACTTTTCTAACCCACTTTAACATCACTGTTGTAGCTTAACTGAAAGCGACATTGCCTACATTTAAAAACATTGAAATACCATATTTCTGTTGCAATCTTTTTATTGTGCTAGATTAATCACAATTAGGTATAATTTTGTTTTATACACAATCTACATGATAAACGGAAATGTGATTTAACATCAGGAAGCAAGCGAGAAAGCGAAAATTGAAAGTATAATGTTTTCCCGTTTTTTGTCTTAAAAGTACCACGTAAGAGAATGATAAACTTTTTTGTTTCAAGGAATTACCATTTATCTATATTTATTTACAGATTGCAGTTTTTGGTGTGTACTAGTAGTTCTTGTAGTGTATATAATGTGTGACTTCTGCGCATTTGAGATTACATTTATGATTACAGTTGGGTGCAGACGTAACATAACATAAAGTGCAAATAAAGTAAATTTGAATACTACTCTCTGACGGCCAGCTGGTCGCGATTTTCAGCGTTCTATATATGCTTTCTGGTGTTCTTATGACCACTAATGTTTCGACTGTAACTGAAATTATACATATAGAACAAGTTATATTTTTAGTGTGAACAGTACTAATTCCTGCTTGAGAACATGTTTCATATGTATTTGATTATAATTATTTATACATACATGTATATTCATTTTTGAACTTGTTGAGAAAAACGTCATCCCGCAATAACATTAGTATAAGTTGAATGATAATTTTGAAGTAATTTGAAGTCGAATTCCTTATCGCTACTCATTGCCATCCTTTGTGTAAAAGTGTCTCGTTAAGTTTCCAGAAAATCCAATATTATTAGCACTGTCAAAAGTCCATTATTAGGGGAAGCGTGCAACCCACTATGTAGCTGTGTGAAGGAATTTTCCAACAGCTTCATGCTGTGATCAGGACGAGATTGCAGTGAGATTTGCTAATTATAGTAACATTAACTAAATTTGCAAAGCATTGTGGGAAAAGATAATTTTTACAAAATGTCCGAAGATCAATAATAGTACATCGCAAGCAACACTGTATATCATTTAACAAATATGACAGTGTTAAGTATTAACAGACAACAATCAATATTAAAACAACATATGTACCCGTTATGAAATGTTTTCAGTTAATGAAATAACAACTAATTATTTTTAAGATTAACTTTTTACCCATTTTCACTAAAGACAAACGGGACTTTAAGATACCTCCAAGAGGGCAATTCACTGAAAACAGCTTAATTTGCACACTTCCACTAGTAAATGGACTTCTGGTATTATACGTATGAATATGCATTAAATCTGCACGAGTTAGTTGAGTTGATTAAATGTAATGACAGAAATACTACCGGTGTACAATTAGTATACATTTTCCATATAGACAGACCTACAATTTTTAAACAAAAATAGTTTTCAATTGGTTTGTATCACATAATTATTAAAATGAGTTGATTAAATGTAATGACAGAAATACTACCGATGAATAATTAGTATACATTTTCCATATAGATAGACCTACAATTTTCAAACAAAAATAGTTTCCGATTCGTTTGTATCACATAATTATTAAAAGTCACAAAGTCCGTGTAATTTAAAAGCTTGAAGCTAGCAATCTGTGATATATTTTCACGTTAATCTATGCATTAACCAAAGAAAAATATATTATTACACAGATTGTCTTTTTGTATAGACCTAGATTTTTGCGTTTCTGCTGATTTTTTTCTCCTTAATTTCAAACGAGAAATCACTTAATATTTCTTCATAAGTTAAATATACTTTAATTCTAATAATTATAGTGGACAACAAGATGACCGCATCAATGACATGACTGCTTCAGGAAAAACGTCCATTAAAAGTCATAAACTCTTTATGTCGACCTAACTGTAAAATTACTGATGAGACGTACCCACGGTGGAAAGTGAACATAATTAATTGTTGTGACCACTCCAAGCGGAAGTTCAAATATCTCCCCTTAAGCACACTTAAAGAGGTTACAATGTCCGGGTGGTACGTTTACTTGCATGTTATGTTAGGTCTGCACCTATTTGTAGTCCAGCCAATCAGATGTCGTGTCAAAAATAGAACTGGACACCAGTAATCGATGACGCTAACAAGCAGGTAGGACAATTTATACACCTTTCAGCTATTAAAAATAAGCTTAAATGTTGTTTTTTTTTGCACTTCTTAAATTCTTTATGATATTCTAATTATTGTGGTACGTATAAGATCACATATCTTAATTGATCACTTTGATGTTGCCGTTGACAGAAATATTTATACATACATTGACTAAGGAAATGAAAAAGCTTAGTATGTAGAGTCGAAGGCAAACAGGGATTCAACATAGGTCGAGGGGGTCCGAATGTCTATCTACTTGATGCTTCATGGCTCCAATGTTCTTTTGT
>JAOXYI010000906.1:0-13926 GCA_028566495.1 Lithophaga antillarum
TCGGCTGTCGAGTGTTCAACGCTCGCTAGCGAAAGGCTTTCGAGAGACTGTCTTTCGCCAGCGAAAAGCTTTCGAGCATCGTCAGCTTTTCGGCTGTCGAGTGTTCAACAGTCGCTAGCGAGTGAGCGAAACAGGCTAACGAGTAGCTAGCGATTCGCCAGCTTTTGTTAAACTTTCGAAAGGACGGTACTGTATTTTCTACAACTGTTCTTCCAGGAGTAAAGTTCTCGGCATGATCGCAACAGAAGTAATTACAGTCTTCTTGTAATCTCACTTTTAAATGCTTAATCTAGTCATTGTTGTTGTCATCATCTTTGTAGGAGAGGAATGCGTGATATAATTTGCCCTCTCGAAGTGGTTTTCTACCGTGTAAATTTTCAGGCATAAGCTGACGAGATTTGGGTGGTGTTGTCATTCCTATGTAATGCAAAATGAAAGACAGTTGTATTATTATAGGTGAAATCTTATTCCCGTATAAATTTTCATCAAATATTCTCAAATACCCTTTGTAAAATGACACGCATGCACACACATGAAATTTAAATGCAATATTATCTTTAGCTTTAGAGAAAACAATTGGTGTTAATTTCTGTCTGATGGTATTGATTCTCATCTCATTTACATTGTAAAATATACTACGAAATACGTTTCAGAAAATGTATTGATACGATATTCCAGAGCTTGTGTTTTCTATCAGGATTTCCTTGATAGAGGGTTGCTGCTAACAAGGAAGTTACTGAATCAAGGGTTCCTAATGGTAAATTTGAAGTAATCACTTCGGAAGTTTTATGGTCGCCATCATGACTTGGTTGATCGTTACGCAATATCTGTGTCACGGATGACCATGGATATGTTCCGTTTGTCGTAGTCACAATCCCGTCCTTCTTTTCTCGTTCATAACTCATCACCGAATATGACATTACCGGATTTTAACATGAGTAGCACGACGGGTGCCACTAGTGGAGCAAGGCTTACCCTTCCGGAGCACCTGAGTTCACCCCCGGTTTTTAGTGGGGTTCGTGTTGCTCAATCTTTAGTTTTCTGTGTAAAGTTTTGTGGAGCATTGTTTGGGTGGTTTTTTTTTGTCTTTTTTCTTTTGGCCATGGTGTTGTCTGTCCTTCTTCGACTTACAGTTTCTGACTGCCCCCTCGGTATCTTCAAACCTTTCTTATCGTTATTAACCCTAGACACCAACGTACTCAGATAGATATTCTGCTGTACGAATTGTTATGCTTCATTTATTAATAATGCAAACTAGATTTCGTGAAAAATTATGCTTTATAATGTTGTGAGTAACATCACAGGCTACTCATATGAAAAGGAGATACATGACTGTCATTCGCCACGATAAGGCTTTATAGAAGGTACATTCTTATCTCTTATGGACATTTGCGGAAAGAATTACAATGTTACTTGAGTGAACTTTGAACTCAGCTGAAACTACTATTATTGTGTAATACCATTTTATCGAACCAGCCAAGACAAGCTGTATGCATGACACTTTAATAGATCAAATCAATTATATTGAGTTCATTTTATGTTAGGCATTAACATAAAATTATTTACCTTACTTCACTACTGAGAATCGTCGCTGAATCGCCTTGTCAGGCTATGGTTTATGATTGATTGAATGGAGCTTAATACCTTGCCAGTGATTGTTTTAGGTATATCTTGGCGACCAGCTTTATTGGTGAAGAAAACCAGAGAACCCAGAGACAACCACCGACCTCCAGGAAGTAACTGGTAAACCTTATCAGATAAAGTAAGAATCGAGTGCTCCTTTGTTTGTGCGACCATCCAAAGTCAGGCATAAACTTAACTTGCACCTTGGAGGTTATAGGCTACAGTACTGTACAGGTATATATAACATGTATGACTAACTATCTTTACCACTCCGTTAACTTGGTCCCTAGTTTTCTTGGAAAGACAATACATTTTTCACATATGACTAATGCAAGTCCATATAGCTTCCAAGATTTCGAAATAATATATCATGTTTCTTCATTGAAATCAGCAAATAAGCGGATATATATTGAGATCATCTACCCTTGACATTATCATAATCTTTCTTGTAAACATTTTTACTGAAGAAGAGCACATTATGCACATGATATACATAATATTACAAAAATAATATTAAAAAATAATAAGTATAAAAAGTATGTCTTAACTACAAAAGGTAGAATAACTTTAAGTTACCAAATTAAATAAAGGAAAGCATCCATCAGCTCTCCTACGTAAATAGAAAGCCAATATATCTTACAAGTATATTGCAGCATGTTGCACCATTTAAATTAGCAATCTGGGTGAAATTTGATCCTTTACCTTTAAACATTATGTCAACCTTCCATAAAAACGTTTACCCTGATTAAAAGTAATTAAAGCAAATAATTAACTTTTTATATGATTTCTTCCAATATGTGTGTTGCGTTACTTTTATCTTACATTCAGAGTCCTACTGTTTGTAAGTAACACACTAACTGTTGTTAAATCATTTTGTGTTATTGCTTCAAAATGATATTCCTTTAGTCTAAAAGTTACGAAACCGATCTTGAACATTGTCTGACTTCACTCAGCAGTTTCCCATATCAACCGATCGTGGGCGTACAGTTTTTTGGTAAGTTTGATTTGTGAAAAATCTCATTTAGGTTTGAGAAATCCAACCAATCCAGTCTATAAGATCAACTCCAGAAGTCCTTCATATACAGGAAATATGCAACATTTTTTTCAAATATGCACAATGAAATTACCCTTTACAGAGAGTTATTTTTTCATACACGCTCGACCTATATCATTTCGATTGTAATTTACTTCTTACGGTAGTATTTTTTAAGACAGCAATACTTGAACTTGCTTAATATCTCTGCTTGTAGATTATTAGTCTGCGAGGGTGTTGTGTGCCAAGTACTAGACTTCAATTATAGAAATGGAAATGCTGAAATTTCCATTGACTTTTAATACAATACACCTATCGAAAAGGGAGATAACTGTCAAACAAGGCAAATATCCAAGTATGTAATAGCAAAGAGGGAATATTGATTTGGAGAATTATAGCAAACAATTTGTGGGTTTTTTTTGCATATTAACAGTAACATGCCTAGGTAGCAATACGAATTCGAAAAATTCAAAAATGACCGTGGTTTACCTTTTATTGAATGAATTTTACTGTCTTGATTAATTTCGGAAATTTTTAACCTTTAACGCAACTTCTAGATTGATTTTGTATGTGTGTTTCAAAGGTTGTTTCGACTGTCTTGACCTAGTCTGAATATTTCTTGACTCTTTTTGGACTTCTCAAAGGTGTCCAGATACGTCATTACAATTTCTGGACTCCACATCAGCGTCCTGATATGTATTTACAATTTCCTTGACAATTTACGAACTGTCTGGAAAATGTCTGACTTTTTCTGGACGTAAAGACAAAAGTTGTGCATTCAAAATATTACTATTAGACAATGGTATGAAGTCGAAAATCTGAATAGACATGATGGCATTTAGACATGATTTGACATTACCAATACAGATAATTATATATTAAATTGTTACATTTAATCGATACTTCAAATAGTGAAAGAAAATGTCATTTGTTACAGAAAACTGGAACAGGATAAAGAATTAATGTAGTAACAAACTTGAATACATTCTGAATGACCGAGACTGGGTAAAATATTCAGTAAGATTTAGAAATGTAGTTTCGCAAAGATTTCTTAAATTTTGTCAAGTACGTGTAACATTCAGACAAGTCAAAGATTACTGTAATTGTCGGGAATTTTTAGTAAGAAATAAATAAACAATCTATCAAAGATACGGAAATTAATTTTGAACACAATATGCACATTTCAACAAATAATGTCTCATCAGTTGTGTCCGAAGCCAAGTATTTGGAAAGCCAAAAACCTACCAGATATTGAAGAGTAGACAAAACCAAAATGTCCAAACAAATATTACCAAAACCGTCTAAGGATACCTTTCAATGAGGGACATAAACCTTAGTTTTCATATAATTTCTAAATTTCTTGCAACTGTAAATGATTTATAGAAGTACTATATAATATAAAATGATAAAAAATTGGTTCATTCAGTATTTTTGTAATTAGCAGAATTTCAAAGAAAAATAAATCGCGTAATTAATCAAAAATTGGTCTTTCAGAACTTTAACGTGTTTCAAAGAAATATTAATAACGTAATCATGTTTATTGCATAATGAAATTGTCTCATATTTTTTGCGAATTTTTGTATTGAAAATATATCTACCTTTATTGTTGCTTTCTGTTTCAATGTTAGTGCCTTCGTTGTAAATCTCATCGCTTTCTCTGAAAGTCTGAACAGCCTTGTCTATTAACTTCGTTTTGGCTTCAACTTCTTTATCCAGTTGTCCAGGCCTGAACTGTATGGCTATATCATCTTTCACTCTCTGTTCTGGATGACCTGTAAAGCACTTTGGATATGCTGCAGTTGATAAAATTACGGAAATAAATCTAGGACGGGTTGCTATAAGGCTTTTATTTGGACCCTGTTTACGTTGAAAATTAAATTGCATTCTCTTTATGTAGTTTATGTCCCTTCTTTATATAAGGATAATGACTTTTCAAACTGTGCGTCATTTGTCTGCTCCAAAGGTTGAAAATCTAGGCTACCTTAAGGTAAATTTTACACTTGCGCATGCATAAACAACAAAATGATTTTGTTAGAAATTGAATATGTAAGAAGTGTTAAATGCCGTGAGGATTTTTTTAGGTTACGCATACGCTTCATGCTTCAATGTTTAAATTTACTTCCAAATGCACTTTTTCGGAAGGTAGGTCATACAAAATTGATATATTTCTTACATATTTCACGATGACGCGTATGTGGTACCAGCAAACTCTTTAAAGAATTAAATGCTTATTTAATATGCGAGTTCAACTAAAAACATTTTTCTGGTACTGCATGCGCGTCATAGTTAACTTTTACATAATGTTCACCTTAGTATATAGCGACTTTCTAGACAGAGAGTTATTGGTGTTGCAAAGATGCTCAGTCAAGATTACGTCAAGCCCAAATTAATGTCATCATTTCGGAAATTATAGTCACCACCGCGAATTGGTTGACCATTATGGAGTCTCAGTATTACAGATGATTACGGACTCGTTCCCGTCATCATAGTCATTACCAAATCTCCTTACCTGCTTTACGACTTGTTACTGGCAAATGGAAAGTTGCCTTGAATAAAACGAAGAAAAATCCGCCATTGTGGAGTAATATATATACATGGGTCATTTCGCAACAAGGGTGCGAAATATTTCAGAGATAGATGAAGATATAAATAATCACAATATTATTACTTCACCAGTTACTGCTTATTTACAGAAAAGAGTACATGGACAACTACAACTCTTATCTGACATTTTAACGAAGATTTGCACATTAATATAAAAAGTTTAGATTAACAAAAATATTAAATATTTAGATTACCATTTCCTTTGTTCTCAAAAACGATAATATTGACTTCCACGATCAGTGGAACGCTCGTGTCAATGCTGCACACACTAAATATTCCATTTAGAAACTTTCTTATAGAACTTCTAAACTTCTCGTTGTCATCGAGGATATTGGCTGGAATCAATGTACCAATGGTTATAGAACCGGTAAAAGCAAACTCTATCTCAAACGGTGCCCATATATTAACCATAGCTGCAGCCTTTTGAACTGTTTCAATTATTTTTGTTTTTTTTCTCATCGAGGAATCCAGGTGTAGCTATCTGCCATTTTAGAAGACATTTGCGAATATCTGAAGGAAGAAATTACAGTGTAAAACGTAAACCACAAGTATATCTACAGGTCTTCAAATTATTAATATAAAAATGTATTCCAGACAAAAAATGGTGAAAAATAGAATTAAATATTTCAAATCCAATCAAATATCATTCTATTTCTATAGAAGGCAATTGTTTCATACCCTTGTACTAAACCTAGTTTTAAATTGATAGTTTGTATATAGTCCTCAATTAGCTTATTTTGTATATGTTACTTTAATCCTGTAAAATCTGACAAAATGGATAGGTAACCAAGATTTGTACATTATAGCTGGTCTTTTTTCTTTCATGTATATGTTTATGCAAACGTGAGTAAAGAATTTTCGACAAATCAAATAGGCAATGTGATGAACAAATTTTCAGTAATTTTTTTTTATTCAGAATACATGTAGATGAAAAGACAATATATAAAAAAATGGCAACCACATAAAACAAGATTAAAATCTGCCACCCATCTTCTGATGAAAACTTCTTACGATTAAATGACCATGTACTTTTTTGCTATAATATTTTTTCAGTAAAACTTGAATTATGTGAATATTATTAATGTCAGTTTATTTCGTCTAAGGTTAATGAAAAGTAATAGTTTCATGAAAGACATACTAACGTAGCGGTCTCAAAATAATAATGGTATTAATTAAAAAAAAAAAAAAAACATGCACTGAATGTGTTTTGGATTGATATTAGCAAGTACAAATAAGTAACTAGCCAATTATAACAAACTTTTTTTGTAGCACGATAGAGAAAATAAGACAAAGATAGAATGAAAATTCGTGTAGCGCAAATCTTACATTAAACAACTTCAGTTTACCATTTGTGATGTTGGCAACTATCAATTCTGTGCAAATACTTTTCATAATATGATCATTCGACAAATCGTGTTTTGTTGAAGAGCATATATCGATGAACCACTAGTTGTCAAGTTGTTTTCCGGAATTGTCTGCAATGATTTTCATTTTCAGGTAACGCATTAGTCTTCGTTAATTGTTCGTTTACTTATCAAATGGCACTAGTGTCTCTATTTTTATACTAAAGAACGGAGAAGAAGAAAAGATTAGAGGCTCACCTGAGCCTGTATCGCTCACCTGGTTATAGACTGGCCATTACCCGAAACTAAAAAAAATTCCAAAAATGGTCCTATGTAAAAATATATCCCATCTTGGACGTCCGATTCAACATTAAAAAAAACACAGACTTTGTAAATGATTCATGAACAGTTTTGGTTTAATTGTCTTCATAGTTTGTAGGAAGATGTTGGAATGTTTTTCCCATTGGGTTCTATGTTCAAATGTATTTCAGTGTTGGCCATCTTGGACATGCCGATCAGCAGAAAAATTACAAACTTGGCAGAGGACTATCCAAGGATCATTCGTGAACAGTTTTGGTTTAATTGTTTTCGTATTTCCTGAAAAAGATCTTTGAATGTGTTTCAAATGGGGTCCTATGTTAAAATAAGTCCTCTTGGATTTCTAATCGGCATGAAAATTAAAATCTTGGTAGAGGACTACTAATGATCATTCGTGAACAGTTTTGGTTTACAGTAACGGCATTTCGAAAGTTAAGCAAAAACTGTCAAATAGATAGCAAATTGAAAGCCCGCTTCATTTGCCAGAACTGTTGACAGCCCAGTTGTCAAAACGCTGGCGACGGTTAACAGCCTTTCGCTAGCAGGGCTGTCTATTCACTAGCAACCGTTGAACACTCGCCAGTAAAGACATATAGTGGATGACAATATTTTTAATATTTCAATTAAAAATTTGGTTTAATTAATTGAGGAAGTTGTTTTTTTTCTTTTTTGTCCGTTTTTATCAACATACCCGAGAAATTATAATTACTTATTTGAAGCTGTCAACAAAGGCTGGAGAGTGTTCAAAGGTTTGCCAGCTTGTGGCTGTCAAAAGAGCTGTCGAGTGGTCAAAATATGCTGTCAAGTTGAACAAACGCTAGTTACTGTTGCCAACTTTTTTGATCATTCGACTGTCGAAGGTTGCTACATGTGTAGCTATTTGAGAACTGGCGTTTAACTTTCGCCAGGCCGGTGCTGTAATTGTGTTAGTTTCTTAGAATAAGATCTTTGAAAGTTTCCCTTAGGATCCTGTGTTAAACTATGTCCGTTAGTGGCGACAATCTTGGTCTTCCGATCGGCGTGAAAACTATAAACTTGGTAGAGACCCATAAAATGGTCTTGCGTGAAACGTTTTGGTTTAATTGTCGTCGTAGTTTCTAAAAAGAAGATATTTGAATGGTTTTCCCATAAGATCCTATGTTAAACTATGTCCTGTGGTGCCGGCCATCTTGGACTTCCGATCGGCAGGAAAATTACCATTTTGGTAGAGGACCATCCAATGATCATTCATGAACAGTTTTGGTTTAATTGTCTTAGTAATTTCTTAGGAGAAGATCTTTGGATGTTTTTCCCATAGGGTCCTATGTTAAATTATGTTCAGCGGTGGTGGCCATCTTGGACTTCCGATCTGCACGAAAATTATAAACTTGGTAGAGAATCATTCAATAGTCATTCATCAACTGTTTTAGTTTAGTTGCCGTAGTAGTTCTTTGAATATTTCCCGTAGGATCCCATGTTAAACTATGTCCAGCGGGAGCGGCCATCTTAGACTTCCGATCGGCATGAAAATTACAAACTTGGTAGAACCATCAAGTGATCATTCGTGAACAGTTTTGGTTAATTTTCTTCGTAGTTTCTAAGAAGAAGACGACGACGGACGGAAAGTGATGGCAATAGCTGACCTGACCCTATGGGTCAGGTGAACTAAAAAGAAAAAAAAGAGTCTTCCAGGCTCTCATGTATTAATTTATAAATTTAAGAGTCACTGGCAATAATGGAAAAATCTTTATGAAATGGAACTTTTATCACGGGATTTATTGGTGTTCAAAATTTCTTACTGTCATTATGGGATTCTTCTTCAGGACAGGTGTATCCTTCAGTTACTTTCCGTTGTTTATTCTGTAAACCTGAAAAAAAAAAAATTCATCCATACGTAAAGCGACTAAAATTTAAGTTGTTGCAAATTCAGACCGAAAGTGAGAAACTACTACTAAAACTAATTGAAGTTTTTAGTGTCCTACATATCGCACACTGGTCTCAGTCGAACGTTTAAAATAAAATAAAATTAAAAAAAAAAAAAAAAAAAAAAAAAAAAAAAAAAAAAAAAAAAAAAAAAAAAAAAAAAACAAGGGGTACTGTGAGCATAGTTCCCAAACTAATACCCCCTTCCGCGCCCCACTGAACCTATTTCATGAATAAGTACTCATTTGGGGGATTTCAAATCCTAAAAAATACACTGTGCAAAACTACATTACATACTTTAAAATGTATTGAAGTTTAATGAAATTCCATATAACGGTTAAGGAAGAGTACTGAATACAATATGGTACCCTCTTAGCCTGTACATGTAAAAAATGACTTTTCCCCACGTATTCAGGAAAGTTAATTAAACACATGGTGCATAACTGCACATCATAATGAAGAATGTGTTGAAGTTTTGTGAAACTCCATATAGTGGTTCGGGAGGAGTAGTGCATACAATATGGGACCCCATTCACCCGATGTCTAAATAAGTGTAAAATTACTGTTTTCTAAAAAAAAAAAAAAATTGAATTATGAAAAAAAATAATATGCTGCAGAGCTACACCTCATACTGAAGAATGTGTTAAAGTTTTGTGAAATTTCATATAGTGGTTGAGGAGGAGTAGTGGATACAATATGGGACCCCCTCACCCAAAGCCTAAGTAAATGTAAAATTGTTGTTTCGTTTAAATTTTTCAATTATGAAAAAAAGTTAAATACACGGTCACAACTACACCTCATACTGAAGAATGTGTTAAAGTTTTGTGAAATTCCATATAGTGGTTCAGGAGGAGTAGTGGATACAACATGGGACTCCCTCACCCAGAGCGTAAGTACATGTAAAATTGCTGTTCTCTGGAAAATTTAAAATAATGAGAAAATTAAATATATGCTGCAGAACTACACCTCATACTGAAGAATGTGTTAAAGTTTTGTGAAATTTCATGTAGTGGTTAGGGAGGAGTAGTGGCTACAATATAGGACCACCCTATTTTCTAGAAAAAAAAAGATTTTTGACAAAAATTAAATATATGGTGCACAACTACACTTCATACTGAAGAAGATATTAAGGTTTCATGAAATTACATGGAGTGGTTGATTAGAAGTAGTGAATACAAAAAAGTGGTTACGTTCAGAGACAGACGGAAAACTGATCACTATATACCTCCCGCATTCGCCGGGCGGGGGGGGGAGGGGAGGTAATAATAAAAAAACAAAACAAAACTAAGACTAAAGATTTGCGTGTACATATTGTTATTTCCTCCTACTTTCTTCTTTGCATAAGACTACTAAATCGACGTTTCAAATTCAATATATTTCAAATTAGATAAAGTTGTAGCTCATTAATGTATTCTTTGATACGTTTTTAACGTGGAAGGTGAAAAAAGTACAATATCAGACAATTTCCTCCACCAATAAATTTTAAAATTTTCAAGTGCATCGCGTGAGGCATCAACAAGGAAATATTAGTTGTTGTCTATCACAGTCATTCATTACCAAATTATAGATGTTGCTTACTGATTTACTTTATTTCTAGTATATAATCTGATAAAGAGTTCAGTTCTCCATATTTACGTGTTCGTTGTCACATTGTTTTGCTGTTTCATTGAAGGAATTATATTTATTGCCCCGTCAAATGACAAAACGAAATGGCTGGCACAAACAAGCAACCACTATTATATACAGGTTTTTGTAATCTTTGTTTATTTGATTTTGTTGGTAGAAGATTTCGAAGAACACCATATTTACATTTTTTCTCGTTCGAAAAAGATATATATACGTACTTTCATTTGTTCGTACAAATCCAGACGAATTTCCTGTTAATTCTACTTGAAACTTAATTTCTCCTATCTTGTGTGTCAGGGTACCTGAAAAAAAAGAATTATCATGCAGTTTCCCTAAACGCTGCATGGTTAAACTTGTAACAGGAAATGTAAACGTAATGATTGGCACAAAGTTAACTAAATAATGATTTGCAATTTTGAAGAATGGGAATAAATGTTCCAGTTTAAGACGAAGAATGATTTAAGCAAGATAACAGCGTACATGTATTAATCAACCAATTCATGACGGGGATGTTCCTTATGAAATTCAGATTGTTGTTTGATTAATTCACATGGAAAAATAAAGTTCCTGCCTAAAAATAGTGTGTCCAGTTGTTCAAAACTATCTTTAAAGTTAACGATGATTATACCAACCAAACGAGTTGTTAAAAATTAACACACTGAGCAGCTGACGTCTGCGCTATATAATGTTAATAACTAAAATTAATGACGAAACAACCTTGTCAGCGACTGTTTGTTAACGATATGCCCCGATATTGCACTGCAAATTGTAAACTTCCTGTGTTAACAAAGATGGCTGAAAATACCCTACACAAGCTCCCCAGAGATGAGAAAGTGATGCAGAAAGTACTCTCAAAAGTGAGAGTCACTAAACAGCTGGCTTTAGATAGAGTAAAACACTGTTCAGGGGGTTACCAACTCCCCAAAAACTGAAAACGGTGGAAGACAGTCACTGAAGAAGTTAGTGCTTAGGGTTATGCTACAGGACAGAAGTTGGTGTAAGAAATAAGTGGTGCAACATGACCAGAGGGGCAAAAGAAAAAATTAACACGGCATGGCAAGAAAAACAAACAATACAGGATGATGTACAGACCATAAATATTTTAGTCCTTTATGTCACTTTGATGTATATAAATAAATATGATATTTTTTCGTTCTTTTATTTCCTTTTTGCCCTGTTTCAAACTTTCATTTCTTTTCCCTTTCTTGCATAAATTTCTACATTTTTTTGTGCATTTTGAGTTAATAGTTTTAATCAGAACTGAAAGTTTTAGTCAGTGAGGAAAAAGCATTTAACTGGCATTGAATTGAGGTGATATTAGAATTGTTTAAATTAACTCAGATTTGTAATATCTTATATGAAAAGTTTGACCAAGAAATGTCCTGGATATCGTTTTTATAGAAACCTTATAATAAATTAAAAATGGAAACGGAGATGACTTATATGAGTAAGAGGTGGTAGCTGAGATGAGTTACATATCCTGACACAGGAATGCTTAAGTGTGAAGTGCGACAGTGGGAATGTATGTATTTTTCAGAGGAGGGGAGTGGTTAAAAGTAAAAGCCAACCATGTCCTGTATTTTTCGCTTCCATCATACTTCAGATTATTGCTTACTTTCCCTCTGTTTTCTCAGGGAATGTTTATATACGTCCTTGATTTTCTGGACCTGAACTTTCTACCGTTTTCCTGTAGGAGTTCCTCCTACAGATCTATTGTATAAACATCATACTGCTTTGTCAAGAAGTCGAATTTCACTGGTGGATTTTAAGTTCCTTGGGACTGGACCTCTCTCCCACTATGGTGAAATATTTTTAAATGGCCCCAAAACTTTGAACGAAATTGAACTTGGACCGCTCATTTTTTATAGGGTTCCATTCCTCCTCCCCACCCGCACCTCTACTTTTAAAAAACATTTGATCCTCATCTGAAGTGATTTTACTATCTTACTTGTAAAAATATTTTTAGATTCAACAGCAAATTGGCTAAGAAGAGTATTGTCCCTCTACCACACCCGTAATGCTCCCTTAACTTCTCCTCAGTGTAATCTAGGGACAAAGCATCATTATTTCGAATATTCCTTTCTCTTCTTGGAATTGGAACATGAAAAATTGTAAAGGCGTTCATAGTTCACCGTTAAGAATTTAATCCTCGTTAAAAATGTGAAAAAAAATAACGTGTAAAAAATTTTGAGCACCACTTTAAGGCTTGCGGTAACTTTGACGACTGACTGATGTTAGTTTTGAACAACTGGGATTAATATAACAGGTTATAGCGCTGCAGCGGCGATCGGTGGATCCAACAGGTTATTTACATATATTAGCTCGATAAAATTGGTCATTGAAACTTGTGGTATTTTGAGACAAATTTCATTATATAACAAAAGGTGAAGTTAAAGGATCGGACAATTTTGTTTTTCTTTTCTCTAAACCCTAATATTCCATTTCGTATCAGTCTAAGTCGGCAAGTTTTCACGAAAAATTCGTGCCATTCGAAATACCGACTGTCTTTTGCAAAAAATAACTATCAGTGGACAATCTCATTGCCGTTAAAAAACCCAAACATTTTGACAATGGTATCTTTTAAAGTTTGATTTGAGGATTGGGTTTTCTCACAAGAAAACTGAGCATTGTGTAATGAGATAAATTAACAATGAACATCGTTAAAGACATGATATACTCGTAAAACTTCTCGCATTTTGACATACTCATGAGTAACCTTTAATTCCTTATTTTTTTTACTGGTATTGGTGGTGGGTGAAAACATGTACTCGGATAAAACCATCAACTTACAGCAAGTAATTCGTGAATTTCACTGGGCAACGTTTGAGTCGAGAACAACACTTCATTTGTAGTTTTGCTAGAAATCTGCTGAAAACTCTCAGTGCTACATTTCTACAGGACATTACTAATCAAGGCTGAAAAGTAAATTTCATGCAATTCAGAAATACACATGTAAGGAGTTATTTATTTAATTACAACTCTACTGACCAGCTTCCTTTCTTATTTCTTCACAAATTGACTGTTGTATACTGTTCAGTAACTTGGTATGTCCTTCTAGATACTGAAATGCAAAAGAAGAAATAAAATTAATTGTAAATGTAGATGTATATATGTAAATTGAAGTAAATGATAAAGTACAGACACTTCATAATTTTTCAATATGCGTGGGGTAAAAATGACCTTATCATACCTTCTTCTTTGCCATGATAGCTATAAATGTACTGTAAACCGTGAATTGATATATGTCTTCGAAATATGTATTAGGAAACGACCGTGTGATTCTGAGGGGGGGGAGGCTGGCAAATTTGGTGAGGTAAGAATATTTATTTTCAAACCAAATCCGGCCAGATTATTTATTTTCACTCAGACCAGGGTCAGAATATTTATTTTCTGTTCATGTAAAAAGACAAGCAAAAAAAAAAAAAAAAAAAAAAAAAAAAAAAAAAAAAAAAAAAAAAAAAAAAAAAAATAAATTTT
>JAOXYI010001015.1:0-13924 GCA_028566495.1 Lithophaga antillarum
TATTTATTGTTAGATTCTGAGTGGCGTTTGACAAAGTAAGCGTTATCCCTACCAATGACGAGATACTGATATCTACGCTCTCCGTTTTTCTTTAAAAAGCAACACTTAATCAGATCAAATCATGTTAAAATTTCATGTGATTTGCTTCGGCACTGGCATGATTTAAATGATACAATTCGATTGTAAATTTTCAGTTTATAAATTATGAAATTGTACTAGAACTAAGGTTACAACTTCCTCAAACAAAGTTGACCTTAAAAGGTTTTGGCTGTTTGTTTAGGTCCTCTTTGGTTTTGACGCTCCCAAACGTTTTATGTATTTGGCTTCCCGGTATTTTTGGTCTCGATCGTACCTGATGAAGGTGAATCCAGAAACATGTGTCGTGCGCACTGAAATTGGTATCATACGTTTATACTTAACGTGAACTTTACTTCACATGAAATTCACGTGATTTTCACACGAAAATTTTATTTTCACTTGATATTTATGTATTTTAACATGATTTTCACATTAAAATCATATGAATATCACATGAATTTTTTTTTCATGTGATTACCATTTTGGACAATTTTGCCTGTGTACGAATGGACCACAGATCATGCTAACATACAGAGATAATTGACGAAGTTCATTTTTGTACCAGCTTCATTTTTCCTTTGGCAACGTATAAAGTGATGTACTGATCATTAATTTCAAATGTCTACCAGAATTTTTGTTCAACGTACAAACAATAAGATTACAGAAATATAAAAAAAATATATGTCAAGCTTAAAACACCCGTTTCTTTCCTGCCAGTCGATTAGACCAAACAACAGTTCACAAGATTATGATCTGTTGTACTCACACCAAAGAAACCTGTACGTCAGAAAACAGCGATTTGCGAACACGTACGTATAAATATGATTTCCTCACTATCCCGTATATATACAATAACCACAAAATGTAAGCGATTAGCTACCCGATTAAATACGTGCTTTTCATTTGTAGCATTTCAAAACAAAAGAAAACGAGAAAATAAAAAACAAAGACAAAACAAAACAAAAACAAACTTTGATATTTGGATTTTACCAATTTGTATAGTCTTTAATGAGTGCAAAAACTCCACATCACATAAAATTATGTACATAAAGTAGAAATATGAAGAAAAACTGGCTCTTTTTATTTTTATCTATTACAATGTACTGATAACATTATGTAAACATGTAGTTCTTGAACTTTTCACTTTCTAATTGTCTGAAGAAGCAAAAAATGAAAATTTACGCTTTCAAGTATATACACAATGACTACGTCTCGTGTTTCAAAATATGCTTTGACAAATTTTATTGATGATGAAACCGTTGTGCAATGGGACAAATCAACATAATTATATACCAATATCTGACATTTTGATACACGCATTGAACTATTTACGGAGCAAAGATGAACAGCATCATTTAATTCTTTGATCATCCAGTTTTGCTGTTTCTTTTGTAACCGGCCTGCTTTTTTATTTTCAGATCTTGTTAGACGTCCGTACATTGTAACCTTGACATGTTTTTCACTTCCATACAGAATGTTATTGATCGTTTTAGATATTAATGTATTCATGTCACTGATAAATGTCTGTGTTGATACTTCCTGGTACTTGTATATCATATATATATATATAGACCACATCCTACAGTCAATTGCAAAAAGCTCTACACCAACGTACGATACTTGTTTCATCTGTCCTGAAAATAAGCTGAACAAATTAATCATGTTTGTAGCCGCAGTGAAAGGATGGGTTGCGATAAGGTCTGCTTTTGGCCCCCTGGTTTCGTTGAAAATAAAATTTTACCTACCTATGTACTAATTATTTTGTATTCTCTTTACTTAGCTATATGTCCCTTCTTTATAAAATGATGATGACTTTTCAAACTGTACGTCATTTCTGTGCTCCAGAGGTTAAAAAATGCAGGGCATCTTAAGGTAAATTTTACGCTTGGACTAAAGGAAATGTCCCTACGTATGTGTACATTATATGAAAATTAACGTTGACTCGCATGTACAACTAGCAAACTATTTTTGCTAGAAATTTAACGTATAAGAAGCGTTAAATTCTATAAAGATTTTTTTGGTCACGAATGCGCGTCATACTACAACACTGAAATATGCTTCCAATTACACTAAACGGATTGGTATATTTTTTAAATATTTAATTATGACGCGCATAGTACCAGCAAGATCTTGATATAATTTAATGCTTATTTCATATGCAATTTGTAATAAAAATATTTTGTTGGTACTCCATGCGTGTCATAGTTAATTTGTACAAACTGTTCACGTAAGTAGCAACATTTTGCCATAGGAGTAATGTTAATGGTTTAATAGGGTACCTATTATCATCAGTCTCAGGAGCAGAGAAGGGGCATGCAAACTGAAGAGTATTAATAATTCTACAAAGTACAAACATATAGATATAAAAGAAGAGCATAGTTTTGTTGGAATTGTGAAATTTAATTTTCGGCAAAACCGGAGGCCTTATCGCAACCCGTGCTTTACTTTTAATATAAAAGAAAAATAATGAAATACATAAATACCTTATAAAATACTGGCCACGGCTAACGTTCTAAAACTATGTTTTCCCGGGCTTAACTTATTCCGCATTGATAATATAGGCTAGAACAGGAGTCTATATAGTAAAATAACTAGATAGAACTAGACAAGACCAGAGAAAACAGATATTCACAAAAGTAGTTTGACTAATAGCCAGTAGTGAGTAAATATCAGAGTAGTTACATGAAAACTTTAGAGTTTTTCAAGCATATATTGATATTACAGCTCAATATAATAACATAAATAAATATATAACTGAAAAAAAGTAATACAATTGTGGATAAAAATATCTATCACAAAGTTTTCTAACATGGAGAAAATCAACACTTCCATAGTCGTCTACAACTTGTTTATCGCAATTTATAGACCTTATTTTTACACAATTTATACAGTTATAGCTCTAATATTCACCAATTTGTACGATAAAAGTATTAAAAAAAGTACCGTTGCAATTGCCTTGTCGGTAAGTGTCATTACGCCTTATTGTTACACAATTATATCTCCAATGTGTACTATGCATTATTTTGTACACGAGTTAACTATATTTTTACAATAAAAGTTGAAAAGTATCGTACAATTTTAAAAAAGACATATCGATTACGTTGCGAATGTTGAATGACTACCCTTAATTTTTTGTAAATTCAAAAAGTAACAATTTTTTTCCTCAGCTTAAACCAAGTTAAATGCGAAGTAACATCGTTTGCCGTCATGGGTTGTCTTCAGACCTTCACCTCTCATACATTCAACATCATCTGGGTTAAAAATAATACTTCCGGTTTGGTAGAGTGTAAACATACCTTGCTTAGACCAATTTATCGCTAAAAACTTTAGTTCATGGGTATTAGGATGTTCATATGTAACATCAAGAGGATCTTAAAGATGCATTCTGACTTTAATCCCTCATAAAAACTCAAATAATGTTATAATTCGTATTATCAAGTCGAAGTTCGTTTTGGCGAATCCTAAATGGTGCCGCCCATTAATGAAAATACAACACGTGAATCAAAACCCCTATCCCGATTTAGCGACTGTGCAATGGGAGAAGCATTTGATAACATGTTTGATGAGATTCATAATAACGATCAAGCGTTTGAAACCCAAGTTAATCGTTTACAAATTGATAGTAGAACAACATTACGTTTAAGACCACCCGTGTTGATGTATGGATATCCACAATAACAAATAAAACAAATTTCTTTGGTACTGAAAAACTTCATTATTAAAAGATGGAAATGTCATCAAAGTTATTTTTGACACCGAGAGAGAGAAAAACTGTAGTGTAAAAATAAACTTTTTCAGTTCTGGCTCTGTCGTCAAACAGGGAGCCAAATTTACAGGCTTTTCTGATCACTATTTTTCTACATTGAAACAGAGAGTTTAAAGTATTATAGAAGACGGAACATCCATTGTAAATCAACCAAATAACCATGATATTGTAGAGGAAACATTTGTTAAAATGTTGAAGGTGCAACTGATACGGTTCACCCAACTCAGTCGAATAAATCAGATTGTGCTCGTGATACAATCAAAGTTTCTTCAAGTAAAGAAAGCAAAAATGGAAGTTTCAATAAAACTTTACCATCACCCAAACAATGGATTCTAAACTGAGTGATATTCATACGATTTTATCTATATTAGACAACACCATGAAAAACATTGTAAACATGCTTTCTGAGTTGCGAAAATTCACAGATAACATGCCATTACAAATTCAGTCGCATGTGAAGGATCTACTTTCAATAAATAGGAAGAAAATCATGGAACACTTGGAGAGCATGGGGGCCAAAGTTAAACATAGTAATTCTACTTTAGATTTACTTCATGTAAAATAAAACATAGTAGACAGTCAATTAAAAAGAATCGATGAGATTCTGATAGAAAATAAAGATGCAATGATTAAGTTTTTCTCTAAGATAGACGTTCTCCAGGATGAAATTGATAATAAAGTGTAAACTGCCTGCAAGAAAGAGTTGACTCAATATCAACACCTTACTCAGAATCTAGTATTGAATCTAAACTGAACATAGCAGTACATACAGAAAATGAAAAACCTGAAACAAACAACCCAAACAGATCAACAAATGATCAAGAAGTCGAGGATCTGCCACATCATCGAGTCAATTCAACAGCCTAATCAGTTTCAAGGTATGACGCATCAGCTACCACCGTTAATAAAACCGCAACAGAATATTCCCTGCCTTGGCTACCACCACAGCCAAATCTGTTCATGCCATGGCAAAATGCATGGATGTGGCCTCCATTTGGACATTGGGGCAGTAACCCCACCGTAGTACTGTCCGACAATACTTAGGTTGTTTATACAGTGACGCTGCTCGCATCTTCTTCTTCTTCTTCCTTTTTGTATGATTTGATTATTCAATAAGCTAAGTTTCATAGCTGTATGTCAAGTGTAATTAAAAAGTATCTAGGTCGCTAGCATTTCTGAAAGCTAAGGTAACTTTGTAGTAAGCACTCCATTTTTTCTTTTTTTTTTTTTTTTTGGTCCGTCCAAGTTGGAACCTAGTCATACTTTTGTATCATATTGTGTGTATTTTTGCCTGCGTGGCCTTCACAAGGATGTAACTGTATAGATATTCATCTTTATTTTCTATACCTTATTCTAGTTTGATTATGAATGGGTTGCAATATATCTAACCTTTTGTTATTGTTATTGGTATTATTACCATTTGTTTATTGATTCTAGTCATACATTCACATTTTTGGGATACAAGATTCATACCCAAGATATATGAGTTCATCTTATATTTTATACATTTATCAATATCTTTTTCAATGTTTTCATTAAAGAAAATCATTTAATTAAGCTGTAAAATGTTCCTTGCAACATAGTCATAATCCATTCACCTTACCTGATTTATGACTTATTACCCGCTTCTGTATACTGGGCAATACGACAGGTGTGCTTACCCTCCCGAAGAACCTGACATCACTCCCAGGTTTCTTTTTTGTGGGGAGTTCGTATTGTTCAGCTTTATATTTATTGTTTTAAGTTATGTGATGTGGTGTCCATTACGATTTCCGTGTAAAAACGATGTTCGTTTTGTAGTTTAATCCTGTGTGTTTGTAAGGAGTTGTTGTTTTACATTAAATGTATTCTTTAAGTGGTGTGGTTTCCAACACCATTTCCGCGTAAAACAATGCTGGGGTTGTCTTACAATATACGACGGGTGTCACTAGTGAGCCAGGATGTCCTTACCCTTCCGGAGCACCTGACATCACTCCCGGTTTTTATGGGAGTATTGTCCTAGCTTTAGTTTTCGGTGTTGTGTCTGTGCTTTTCGTTTGTGTTTGTGTTTGATCCTTTTTGATAACGGTTTGTCTAGTCCTATGGATATTTGACTTGTGGACTTCGGTAATCTTCGCACTCTATATACAGAGATTGTTTTTATCGTAACATAAAATGGTAATTATTCATTACTTTAGTAGTTTTATTATTAATATTCCTATTATTATCGTGATTATCAATTTCAATTTTCTCCCTACTTTAACAAACCCAACACCCTTTAACTAATCCCATGGTAATTACTAGTATGCATAAAAACCGACAACCACTAAGTTTATTTAAAACAGCAATGTGGAACATCGAGAGACTAGCTGAAGATAAGTCTACCGATCCTTTTTTTCTGCACACTATCTCTAAGTTCCATATGATAAGTTTTGTAGAAACATGCTCTGACATTAACAAGCAGAATACTTATCGTCCTGAATTTAAATAAATAGCTTCAAGTAGACGTAAAACGTACAAAAAATCCCGACGAAGCTCAGGCGGGATAAGCATTTTTGCTAAAAATGCCATAGCACCTGGTATTATAAGAATACATAACCAGCACTCTGATATAGTCTGGATTAAATTGGATCATTCATTTTTTAGTCTTAACAAAAACATATTAATAGCTGCAGTTTATATATCCCCAGAAAATTCAAGCAGCAATGTCCCTGATATGAAAACTGTTTATAACCATTTACTACGTGATGTTGAGAAATATAGCAGTCTTGGTGATATAATAGTACAAGGCGATTTCAATGCCTGTACAAACACTCAACCTGATTATGTTGTATTTGATGACACTAGTCATCCTGATCTTGATGACAATCATTACATTTTTGACAATAAAATGCCAAGAAATAATCTTGACCCCAAATGCATTACCAATAGTGGTAAATATTTAATAGATCTCTGTAAAGAAGCGGACCTTAGAATACTGAACGGGAGAAAGATGGGTGACTTATGTGGTAAATATTCATGTATAACCTATAATGGTTGTAGTTCAGTTGATTATACACGTGTGTCTGTAAATGTATTTGATGTAATTGCGTACTTTAAAATACGTGATTTTACCTCGCTTTCTAATCAATGTCCAATCAGTTGCACCTTGTTAACTCATTTTTATACTAAAACAATTGTAACAAAGCTCAAATAGATCCTTTACCTGAAACATTTATTTGGTCACCTGAAGCAGTTGATTTCTATGTACAAAATATTAATAGTTGTGATAACAGAAATAGGAATCCTTATACATGATCAGTTTATTGACATTGATTCTGCTGTTGACACTTTTAATTCTTTTCTATATGAAAATGTTTTGAAATCTGCAAAATTAGTGTAACAAAGTTCTCCTCACAAAAAAGAAAAACCTGAGAAAAAAAACATGGTTTTCTCAGTCTTGCAGGGATCTTCGCAATACTGTTAAAGGTTATGAAAAGCTTGTAAACAAAGTTCCATTTAATTGTTCGTAAAGAAAATTATTTTATTCTTATCGATCTAAGTTCAAACGCCTTCGTAAACGTGAAGAACTAGCTAACAAAAGAAAAATTTGCACTGAAATAAATAGGAGGTGCGGTAGAATTCCCGTTTTCTATCTACATTCAATATATGGGCAGTTAAGGACAGATTAGCTTTTAATGTTTTCCGAAGTGATTATAGTGAACGAAATATACAGAAAATAAATATTTTGTTGAAAATTGTAATATTTGATCTGAAAATTTGTAAACGTTATACAAGTGTAAACGAAGACTTGCAATTTGCTTTGTTAAAAACACAAATAATTCTAAATTTACATAGTTTTTAGGAATAGTCTACAGGCTATTCTTTCAGACGTTTGCAAGAATAGCCCGTGTCTTAATACTTGTGACACTCATCAAAATACACTTACAATTGATTACCATTCTTCGTCGTTTCCACAGAAAAGGTTCTGGGTGGATGAATTAAAATGTGTCTTTTTCCTAAAATTGCACTCTGCGTACGCTTCAACTTCTCGTCAATATTCCTACGCTTGATTTGTTTACATTTTATCGGTTAATAAATAGTAAGGAATGTGGGGAACAACTCGGAGAAAACGGAGCACGAATGGGGAATCCTGGCGATAACTGGTCTATGTCTTGCTGTGGATGAATTTTCGTTATCGTAGATGCTAAGGGTGTCCATTTATATTTACTACCAGATGTTTCCTGAACCTTTTGGTGACCTTTGTTACCGTACATGATTTTGGGGTTGCATGACGGGTGATGCAAGTATAGCAGGAGATGTTTACCCTGTCGTCGCACCTGGTCTCACTTCATTCTGGTGTTAATGCAATCCCAGCTATTTGCACACTTGGATCTGTTATCTTCTTTAGACTCATGAGTTCGAACTTATACTGATTTAAGTATACTACTTTTTATATTTCATACCATTTAAATTGACTATTCATTAGTAATATGGGGTTTTGTATTTTGTATTTTCTAGAGGGCATGCAGTGTATAGTTTTTTTTCTACGTAATTCTACGCCCGGGAGGCCTCGGTGGCCTAGTGGTCTAGGTAGTTAGTCATATCTACTATTGATCTCCGGCGTGTTAACAATAGGGTTGTACATTGCTCGGTGCCAGTTCTCTCCGGGTACTCCGGCTTTCTCCTCAACAAAGACTGGACGCCACGATATAGCTGAAAAAGTGCTGAAATTGACATAAAAAATCCCATTCAATCAATAAATCAATCTACGCCTGATTATTATGTATAATTAATTTAACACGATTCATGATGCTGTAACCATTGCCACTAATGAGGCTGTGTTAGGGGTCCCCCATAAGGCGTATGTAACAAAAAAGTGAAAAAAATAACTGTGGAGGGTGTAAGTAAGCAGCTAAAAATAAATAAATAAATAAATAAAATAAACAATAAAATAAAATTAGACTCTTAGCCTAGTGTTACAATGTAATGAACATTTAATGTTTAAGAAACAGTCTAATAGAAAGAAACTTAATTTTAGAACAAATTAACGTATGATTCGGTCTTGTCGGCTAAAAACTTACCTGTATGCAAGTTCGCTCTGTAGCTGACTTGCATAATGGTTTGCTTTTCAGTTGACCTATCGGTAAGTTTGCTTTATGAGAAGCAGACCTAGTTACCAGTCTGCATTCCAAGTTAACTTTGAATCCAGTCGAAGTCTGGTTTGACCAATAGAGAAACGCGAAGTTAACTTTTGCGATCCAAATGTCTGGTTATCAAGTTAAGTTGACTTTGATTTAAGGTTAGATCTGCACCAATCTGTACTTCGTTATTTGCGTCTGCTGTTATTTTCCTTTAACACCTTATTACTATATAATATTTTACTGGCATTTGGACAACAGTAATTCCGAAATGCTGGTTATATTCGATTTATTATTCGCTAGTGTCCGTGTTATATAATATAAGTAATCTAAGTGACAATATAATCCTACAAGTATGATAGTTTCATAGGAAATTATGTGTTATTATTAGTGCAGTTTTCCAATAAAATGAAATTATTTTCAAATGTCAAAACGTTTCCATATCTATCAATTAATGAACAAGATGTTTTTCCTGGAAAATATTATCTAATTTTCCTCTTTAAAAAAATCTGTCATTCACACAAAGTAAATATAATTTATTGGAAATAATTATTTCCATCTATAAATTCTGTACTTGTGTCATCCACGGTGTTCGGAAAATACAGAAACAATTTAAAGTCGATGATGCAGGTTGGGCAAACCTAAAAAGTGTAATCAAAATGTCTGGCAAACTGTTACTATTTACTAAGTATCTAAAGATATAAAAAAGCCGAATTGAACAAAACCTAAAAGGTTACTTCTATTGAATTGTTCGGGAATGCAAACCACAGTTTGGTACCAAATACCAGGGTTTTCTTCTAAAATAATAATATGATGGGAAGAGAATGGGAAGAAAATGACATTATTCTTTTTATAGGTTACCAACAATGACGTCGTATTCTTCAAGCTCCTACCAGATGTTTTATTAACGAAATGACTGCATGTTTTTCATTAAAGTGAACCAAATTGTATATTAGTTATGTTTGGTGTATAGATCGAACGTGAAAGTGTCTCAACAGATATAAGGGTTTGTTCAATTCGGCTTCTTTAACTATCTTTAGATACTACGGTTACGACGGTATTTTATTTTCATAGATCTGTTAAAAGAAAGTTTGAAATATGGTACTTTAAATAGGCCACATCTAAGTCAACATGGAGAACAATGAGAGAAATACCTGTATGTGCTTTATCTACTATACAATAATCGCTTTTAGTCATGTTCTTTCTCTGTTGAAGCCCCGTATGGTCTGATTGAACTTTTATCTAATGAAATCTTTTTAAATAGAATGAGAGCATAAACACACGTGAGGAAGCAAAAAACAGATACAACACTGAAAACTAAAGCTAGAACAATATGAATTCCAATACAAAACCGGTGTCAGCGGGTACTCCGGAAGGGTAAGCATTTCCTGTTCCATATGTGGCATCCGCCGTATGAAAAATTTCAATTTCTGGTCAGAAACTCATTTTATAGAACATGTTTCGACTTAATATCGTTTGTGGAAACTCGAAACGCACAGGAATAAGATCAAAATGAAAAGTTCTTTCAAAATCATCATGTATGATAAAAGAGCAACAACACAGAGGTGCGCATTTAGTAACTTCTTTTCCCCTTAAACTTGGGCAAAATTTCGTAATTTAAGTTAAAGGGCATGAAAAAATGATTTAAAAACGTCTGTTCATTGGTGTTCTGGAAAAGCTACGGGATCTAGAACACAAAATTGTAAATAGGTTGGAAAACCCGTTATCGCCACCAGCTACAATCTTCGTTAAACATTCTTTCCTTTAGAAGATCTACATACTGTTTCAGTTTCATTTCCGCGTATAAAATGTCCTATTCAATATAAAACATTAAATTTGATCTTTTTCAGTAGCTGACATAAATAATTGCAAGTTTTTTTTTCATCATATTTTTAGGGACCACAATTGCGTTTGGTCCGCAACTTTTAGTAACCGTTTTGTTTTTCTCACGTTTTGTTTTGTTCCTTTTGTTCTTTTTATGGACGTTGTGATGTAATGTCATCTCATATGTAATAACGGGGCCTCGATGGCCGAGTGGTCTAGGAAGTTAGTCATATTTACTATTGATCACCAGGGTGTCCACAGTGGGGTTGGGAGTTCAGGCTTTGCTGATGGCGAGGTGTGCTAATCTCCGACCTAAATTGACAAGGGCTGCCAGTTTCCTGCCGAAGGTCGGAGTACTCCGGCTTCCTCCACCAATAAAAGCTGGACGTCACGATACAGCTGACAAATTACTAAAAGTGGCGTAAAAACCCCATTCGGTCAATCAATTTATTTAATTACGTAACTACAATAAAACATTCGGTTTTCTGTTTGTTTGTAATTATACATTTAAAACTACCAGGGTAAAAATTACATTTAAAATCTTTGAAAATAGTGTAAAACAACATTGACAAAGAGCTGAAAGTGTTATGGTTTAAAGGGAAACATTAAAATTGATGTTTTAAGCATGTTATTCATTTGTAAAGGACTAAGTACCACAATGGCCTACTTTGTCCTTCAGTATTGGCTCCTAGTAGAAACAAAATGTACTCTCATTTTTTCTATCTAATTACAGAAGACCTATTCAATTACGGCAGAGCAGAGCTCGAAATCAAAACATTATATATGTTGTCATATTGACCTTAAAAATCAATTATTATCGAGAAATTGTCCGTCTTTAACTTGGGACACGTAGATCACAGGCTCTTAGCACTTTCACTATTTTACACATTTAATTCTCTTTACAAAACGTAACTGCTAAAAAAGTTTTACAACCTCGCGCTATTATTTCTGTATACCTAAAATATGTGTGAAAAATTTGCCAAAATTGACTGTTTTCAGCAAATTTACGGCTAGACCTTATTTTGATGTCTATTCCATCGACGGTATTCGAAACATTTTAAAACCCAATTTAGATTTTTTTTTCTTTGCCATATTTTGAGTACTTTTCGTGGAGGCGTTGTTATGATTTGGTATATTTCATTTTGGAGACCCAAACAGCTCTACTATCACTCCTACTTCATTGAAACTTTATCTTAATAAAACGCAAAAATCTGCAGTCTTAAATATTTATGTGAAATAACACCTATATCCATTAATTAGCTTCAAATTAGGAATTCATTCATTGATTAAAATACTCAATGTCTTCTTTTGAATAACATCTGTAAAAGCAGATTACGAGATTTCAATTAAAACTTTCTTTCATGCGTAATTCATTAATTGTCAAGTCCTTAACGGATATGAACATTCCAATTTTAACGTCAACTGTCAAATATAAAAAATAGTATACCAAAACAGTATGTAAAACGGTTAATTTTAGTCAAAGCGGATATGAAATTCTCATTATATATAAAGAGCCAATCAAAAGTCAGGGCGGATCTGTATTTCAAATTATAAATTAAAAGCCATTTTTCACCAATTTCTACATTTTACTTTTCAGAGAGAAACATTAAACATTCTCTTATAAAAGGTATGTTATTTAGCGGTATATTTTTTATTTAACCTGTTTCTTTCTGTAGAACTGGAATAATTTGTTCAAGTATTGAAAAAAATGCTCAGATATACTCAAAGTAATATTTTGTCGATAAAACGGGTTTTTTATTTCTTTAGTCGATTAAAGTTAGTTTTAAAACAACAAAGCAAAATTAAATAATTTTACAGTATTTTGTTGGGAGGCAAAAGATTTACGTTTGTGTAATTCTTCGAACTTCGAGTTCTATGAAACCTTGTTTCACAGAGGCAAATTTCCAGTTGCGATTACATGATAAAATATGCGAGTAAGGAATTGGGATTGATTACGGAAGAAAATACGGTGTTTGACGCATTCTGTACGTCTTGGTTTGCGGTATAACGAAGAGCCAAGGGATAAACCATTTAACAAGAAATAAAAACAAATGATAAATTTTCATTTTCGTAAATAAGTAATTCAAAGTGCCATATTTGGACCCGTGTATCCAACTTTCTTACGATATTCCAAAATTTATATACCTCTGTATATTTACTTGTTTAAATAGACATAGTAACGGACATCAGGATATCCCAACTACCTAACTGTCATACCAACAAGGAACATCCGTATCCCTATATTGGAATTCTCTATAACAAATATGTATAAACGTTTTGGTGCCGTTATTTACACATGCTCCTATCTGCAAAAGTTACATTATCAAAAATTACAATAACTTTGTTTTATAAAATTCCACAGTGATTTGATAATTTTCAAATGGTGGTAACACAAACATCGATTTTGAACAATTACATGTACAATGGAAAACGTTCATTATTCTGGAAGCATAAATGTACAACAAGCGAAAAAATTGTTCAGCTAATTCATAAAGTTTCATCGTTATATATGATAATATTTATTACTTTAAGTAACAAAGTTAGTTAGTTTTCCTTTCAAGTAATCGGGTGCAATCCCAGAATATAGAGTGTCTAGTTTGTCCCTTATTTTGAAGATTAAAAGGACTGAATGGTTCGTAAGTAAATGTCAGAAGAAATTTCATGTCTTGATTTTTTTATTGCAGAATGCTCCTAGTATTTTCACATACTGTAACAGGTTTTAATTAGCTCAACATATATATTTCTCTATAAACCATTGACAGTGTAGTGGAATAATAATCCAACATACTCTGTGCAACAAATGGGGTGATATTATCCGGGAGCAAAGAAACCTTGATTAACTTTGATGACGTTGCAGTTTCAAGAATGCTTATGCTTTCTTCAAAGTCATAAGATTTTGTAATTTTAGAATATTTGATCTATTTATAAAAAAGTATTTGAAATACATGTACGTATTTCTTATTCGTTCAAACTGCGGACATTTCAAAAGATGATGAGATTCGTCTCCAATTTCATTTTCGATATATATAATGTACACGATAATGTACACTTCCTGTTTTCCCTGTAGATTGGAAGTTTGTGATTGGTTGTTCTGAATCTACAAAATTCAAATTTTTTTTTTTTTTTTTTTTTTTTTGTGTTCAATAATTTTAAATGA
>JAOXYI010001124.1:0-22534 GCA_028566495.1 Lithophaga antillarum
TTACGATTCCAGAGGTAAGCCCCATGATTTGTTATAACATCAATATTTGGGGATAAACAATCAGTGATATGTGGAACCATGCATAGCTTTCTATATATAATATCAGCGGGTCTTGCATACCTGTTTTATGGACACCTCCTTCATTCCTTTTTCATGAAAACCGACAAATACAATCAGCAGTATTCACATGTGACCCTATAATATACATTTAAACAGCTTCTCGCATAGTTCAGTAGATTGAATCAACACGATGCTTAGGAAGCAAAAAGGGCCATAGTAGTACATATTCCCGCGCTTGCGCGGGTTTTTGTCTAGTATTTATTAAAATTATGATATATCAACGAATTTCTTCGATAGTGGTGACATCAATTTCATTCACTTCCGCCATCATTTTATACAAACCAACCCCTGACAGCGTTACCAACCAGAGCACGCCGGATCCCTTACATTACAGTGTAATTATTGGTCTGAACATTTTAGAGATAATCACAAATGTAGAAGAATACCCATAGGTTATTCAGATGTCGTAAATCGATATAACCAGACAAGATAACATAAAAACATAACAAAGAAAAATAAGTCTAGAGATCTCGACTGAAAAAAAAACAAAAAAACAAACAAAAACAAAAAAACGGGAATGAATTATTAACATATTAACACAAGATACCGAAGTTAATTTAATGCACCGTCTGCGCATTTCAACAAATTATGTCTCAGCAGTGGTGCTCGAAGCCAAAAGTTGGAGGTCCAAAGAAAATTATATGTTAAAGAGAGAAACAACCAAAAATGACCAGAAAAATAGAGCCGAAACTAAGGATGCCTTTCTCTGCCTTTCACGTAGAAAAATAGAGCCGAAACCAAGAATACCTTTCTCTGCCTTTCACATAGAAAAATAGAGTCGAAACCAAGGATACCTTTCTCTGTCTTTCAGGTAGAAAAATAAAGCCGAAACCAAGGATACCTTTCTGTCTTTCACGTAGAAAAATAGAGCCGAAACCAGTTAAGGATACCTTTCTCTGCCTTTCACGTAGAAAATAGAGCCGAAACCAGCTAAGGATGCCTTTCTCTGCTTTCCACGTAGAAAAATAGAGCCAAAACCAGCTAAGGATACCTTTCTTTGTCTTTCACGTAGAAAAATAGAGCCGAAACCAGCTAAGGATGCCTTTCTCTGTCTTTCGAAAAATAGAGCCGAAACCAGCTAAGGATACCTTTCTCTGTCTTTTACGTAGAAAAATAGAGCCGAAACCAGCTAAGGATACCTTTCTCTGTCTTTTACGTAGAAAAATAGAGCCAAAACCAGCTAAGGATACCTTTCTCTGCATTTCACGTAGAAAAATAGAGCCGAAACCAGCTAAGGATACCTTTCTCTGTCTTTCACGTAGAAAAATAGAGCCGAAACCAGCTAAGGATACCTTTCTCTGCCTTCCATCCTTAGTTTTAATGGAATTTTAAACAATTTTACTAAGCGAACATTTCATTCAGTATACAAGTAATTTCATGCCAGCTCCGAAGTACTGAAAATCAGGTGCTTTTGAAGGGTAGCCATTTCCTGCTTTGCATGCCACATCCGTCTCTTTGCCCATCAAAGACTGCAAATGTAGGACATTAAATTACTTTTACTTTCTTATTATTAATAGAATTTTAAATCTCTCTTGTATTTCTGTATTATCCAATTCAGGACGGTGCATAGGGGTTCGACACATGCCATGATTTTATTTTTTTTTAGAGAGAGAGATTGAGAGAGAAAGAAAAAAATGTTCATCCCTATCAAAAATTTGTGTCGAACCCGGTTTAATGAGACGTATGAGACGGTGGAAGCGTGATGTGCAATTCTCGAACTTGAATGAAGTATTACATTATCAATATTGTATTAAACATGCATACATGTATTACTGATTCCTGCATAGCCACCAACAAGACGCATATCTACACAATTACAGAATGTTTCGATATGACAGGACTTACTTTGAAAGAACCTTCCATACTGCCTACCTCGCTGTCCTATAAACAAAACATATGTGATTTATATACTAAATTCAGGAAAACCTATCTAAAATACATGTAATTGCAGAAGTGCTGACTAGACATTTTTTAAAAACCAGCAAGACATTGTACAAATAATAATATAAAGTTTACTCCTTGATACATATTTGTGAAAAAAAAATTCATTTTGACGAAATATATAATTTTTATTATTTACGAGCAATTCTACAAAATTAATGTATGAGCTGCAATTCAAAAAGACCAGATTAGCACGGTTGTAGAAACGATTGTATTCAGCGTCCATAATCTCTCAAACTGAAAGTCACAGGTGTTGTCGAATGTTTCAGCCGTATCATATCATTGTATTTCAAAGATATCTCCGCCTTTGTGATGTCCATTAATGGCAATTCAAACACTTCCGGTCTTAAAAATATATAAAACCTTACTCCGTGTATGATATAAAATTATTGCTGTATGGGTTTTCGATACCTGATTTTCAATTGTCTCCCCCGCCTCCACAACCTACCCCAAAGTTAAGGTTCAAGGATTTTCTGTGTTTTTGACTGTTACGGGTCAAGGATTTTCTATGGTTTTTGCCTGGAGCTCTTATGCTACAGTATATCTATTGTACACAAATTTCTAACCGCTCATGGTCTATGTATGTCGCGTAATGTTAAAATTCATATTTTACTCCCAAACTGGCTGTTACGTTGACACTTGAGAATGAAAGAAGTCAGTTCAAGTGTAACTGGATACTAAAAGGGGACACTTTTTGAAATTTCACCCATATTTGACCTGGATCTACTTGTGTAGCTGATAAGTCCGACCGATAATTACCAATCGTAAACCTTATACGCTGTAATCGAATAGTACATTAGATCACAACAAATACTCAGCGACAATTATACAATGTACCACAAAAGTTGCGAAATTATAAAATTGTACCACCTTAAAAATAGTACAAGCCTACGTGTCAAACACTTGAGAGTAGTATTTCTCCGCTTCCGAGATTAAAATCCATTCAAGTTATGTGTGAAATCCAGTAAAATCACATTATTATTATATTAAAAGTTCAAATCCTTCATGAAATACTGAAACAGCGTTTATTTTTACATCTTATATTACCAATCATCACAAATGTCGTTGTTGTATTTACACATTAATCATGATTTTGATGATTTTTTCTTTTGTTTAAAGCTGTGACCTGTATTAAACTTATGTTTATTTTGTGACTTAATAAAGTCGTTGGATTCTGTCCAATTGGAGCAACAAAAAATACATGTAAAACGTTTAGAGAATGTTGAAGGTTGATTTAAAAGTTATATTTTCAAGATGGGCTTTGTTACAACTGTATTTGCAATAACAATGCTATCTCTGCAATACTACTGCAAGTAGCGACGCTAACTGCGATAAACAGATGTTGCGGATAGCGTTGCTATGGTACATATTGGTGCTAAGTGCAAAAATAAATATCGAAAATTTGGAAAAGGAGTACTTATGTAATATTTAAACATATATATTATATTGTCTTGTACTCCATTGGTTTCTTTAAACAGGTGTCACTGAATTTCCTATATATAATTGCAAGTTCAGTTTAAGCCGAAAACACCATGCAGTTATTCAATTAAGTTTCTGAAATTAGATCAACTGAAGTGTGTGATTTTATTGTTTAACGCCTTTTCCTGCAGTAATTTTGACATGTAGTGATCTTTAATTTGTTTTTGTATCGCTTCCAAAATTTCTTTGGTCAGCAGCATGACTGGACTGATCACTACTACAGTATTTCCGTGTCCCTACTTGTTACATACATGTTTACGGGTTGTAGGTTTATCTGTCTCCCTGTTGTGAGAAATCATACACTGGCTTTAAGAAGTAGACTTCGCCAGGAGGTTTTGCATACAGAGCAAATATTATTGATTTACTTAGTTGCAATTCCTAGAAACAAATCTCGAAAGTAATTTTTTTTCCTCAAACTATTTTACGTTTGAGTGAAGTCTTACTTTTGGCTAAGTTTCCTTCGAGGAATCCATACAAGACCTCACTCTCAATCTTTCGTGTTTCCATCTGTGCCGGAAAATGCTTATACATGTAAACCAATAGATTCGTGGCAAATACTAAAAAGTTTGCTTCATGACATTTTCCAGTTAATGCTTCAATTATAAATCACGCCTGTTCATTTTGATATGAACGGATGGAGTAATCTATGTTGTAGGGGTTTATCGTTACTTTCAGCAATTTTCAGCTATATCGTGACTACTAGACTCACTGGGTAAGGAAAGCCCAGACAGCCATCCAGCTAAACTGGTGAAACCCCCAGACCTTGGATAAGCGTCTGCAAACCTTAACACATGAAGCGGGGCGAGCAGGACTGGAGCCCACGAAAGCAGTGTTAGGTTCATGGTTATGAATCATCAACCTTAACTGCTCGACCACCCAGTTTGTACCGTTTGCAAAGTGAATTTGGAATGAAATTGAATTGTAAAGGCATATTTCAATTTATTGTTTTGTTTGATAGTAAAAGTAAGGATCCTTCATACATTGTCAGTATGAAGCGTTTTAGTGCTTTATACCATAGATAGTGTGCTATGGTCGTCACTTTTACATTCGTATTAAAAAACGCAGGTATAATTAGTTTTCCGGTGTATCAAAACATAACTAAATATGTAATGACCATTCTGAATTTCCTTCACGTTTATGTACGACTAAGATTAATGTTTAATTTGTTTGGGTTTTTTTTCAAATTCGTATATGCAGTGATATGTAAGTTGTCCTATGGACCAATTATTCTTGTTACAATTAAACAATTATTCGAAATCCGTCTTTATTAAGATATAAAAAATATAAATAAAGAAAAATGTCGTTAGTTAAGATATTGACCACTATATTTAAGAAGCTACCATCTTCAGTGAATATAAGAACAAACAAAGAATGACCGATGCCGTTTAAACTAATTTTCGAATTATGTACGCTCGCAACTTTCACGCATTAACAAAATTGCGAAGGTTTGGCTCAACGAATAAAAATCAACGATACCGATATTAATTTTGTGCGCCAGACGCGCGTTTCGTCTATTTTAGTCTTATCAGCGACAGACTTGCATACTTTTAGCAGATAGAAGATTATATATATATCACATCATCAGAGGTTGACCAGATATTCTTGAAATGTCTCTTTCGTACAAAAATTGTCAGAGGAATACTATACAGCTCCTTACTTTTCATCTATTTCACTAGAAAGACAATAGATGAAAAAAAATACTTTGGTTCGATATAACCCAACACCCAGTGTTTGTGTATCGGTTTCAAGTCATCGTATGTAGACTTATATTTTTTTCCTTTTTTGTCTGTTTTGTTAAATGACAGTCTAAATGCAACTACTTACCTTCGATTTAGGTCAAAAATAAAAGTTTCGGTTAAAGGAATTATTGCACATAGCGGACTACTGTTACATTTGTTCTTGGCAATCACAACGCTATTTGCAATAATTATTATATAAGGAGTAAACCGGATCTAATTTATAAACTGTTAACAGATATACGAGGCAAATACGAGCATACAGTAAAATAGCGGTACAACACTTCTGCAATTTGATTGGCTGACAAAATCACGTGACTACGCCCATCAATCAACTGTCATCATTATAGACGTAAGCAATAAAAAGTATGTAAATGAAGACACGACAAGACAATAAACATGTCAACGTGATTGATAGATCAAAGACCAAAAAAGTAAGTACCACCATAAAATCGCACAAATCTCATCCAGCAATGTCAAGTTATCCCCAGTGGAATTCCCATCATTCAACATAATGTCTGTATGGAGTCGCAAGTGACGTCATAATTATGCTAAAGTAATAAAAGTGTCACTTTTGATTGACAGACGGAAGCAATAACAAATGTCAGTTTGATTGATAGACCAACAAATACACTTACTTTTTATGGCATGAAATCATCCACTCCCACTTTCAAAGCTACAAGATCCAAAATATCATCAATCACCTTGTCATGTCGTAAGCCATAAAAATATGCAAAGTACGAATCCTATTTATCTAATCATGTTGATGCAACAAAACATCCACGGAATTTCCACGCAAAATTTAAGTATCCTCATGAAACTCATTACGTATGCCCATATCATTATTGTAATGTGATATATAAATATACCCCTAATATTTCTATCCATCAGAACATATTCGCCAAGAGTTACTCTAAAAAAAAATAAGGTAAGTTTTTATCATTTAAATTCAAATTCTTACTAGAAACATTTCTCTGCACTTAAGGATAACAATTTAAAAATGTCATACACGTTTTATTGCTGAAATTTACTCAAATATTATACACTGAAGAGGATATATTAAATAACCATCGATTTCGACCCCAATATTTCAAATCGGACTTAATAACCTTATGACCGGAAGTAACCATACGACGATATAAAGTTAGTAAATTAATATTGAAATCCCAATCCATAATTACTTAATCCTAATTCTTAATCCGTTAATCCTTAATCCGTTAGTCTCACCCGTTAATCCTAATCCTGAATCCCAATCCTTAATCCGTTAATCCCAAACGTTAATCCGTTAATCCTAATCCTTAATCCGTTAATCCCAATCCTTAATTAATCCCAAACGTTAATCCTTTAATCCCGTCCTTAATCCTAATCCTTAATCCGTTAATCCCTAAGCTGAATCCTTTAATCCCGAACGTTAATCCGTTAATCCGTTAATCCTATTAATGACGAAAGCGATAAAAAATATGTAAATGAAGACACGACAAGACAATAAACATGTCAATGTGATATATCTATATAGTTCAACTTTACTATGCTTGTGTATAGAGAAATATATCCACTTCTAAACACTCAACATATGTAATTACGTTTTCAAAACAAAAGACAAAAAACTTACCTTCACATTATTAAATTTCGATGGTAAAGCACCTTCGTATATTAGCAAATCGCTTAATTTTAAAAGTAATAGTTGAAAATCAAGAAAATAACAGTATCTCTTTAAAATCAAGACAATGACAGTATATTTGTAAAATTAACATCAAAAGTATATATACACACTTACCTTTCATTAATTATCTGTATTTATTTATGACATGCAAGACAATAAAAAGGTAACCTTTGATGAAGACAACTATGATGTATCGTAATTGTCAATTTTAGTGAACTTTTATGTCTTTTTTACAGATATGGAACCTTTCTTTAAAGAAATTATAGATACTTACACCAAATCGGATGAGTTGAAAAAGTTTGCTACCTCATGGGGTTTAGTCTTATGTCAAAGAGAATTTTTCACTTACAATGTAGTGAACTGTTCGAAATTATTGATCAAAATGTACCAATACCAACACCCGAATCATGTGATTTTGAGGAAGTCTTTACATCCCTTAATGAAATACCTACAGCAAAAGAGGATGTCTCAGATAACAATAAGGTTATATTAGACAAAGATATTCCCGGTCCATCACAACCAAAATACTTCAGACCATGGGAAGACAAACAATCATCTCTAGGAGTACCATCTCCAAAACCCGGACCTTCAGGAATAAACAGCGAACGACCGAGAGATTTACCTACATGTCCAGAACCGTCATCTCCACAACCTGGACCATCCAGGATAAATCAAACTGGTCAGGGATTGCCATACAACGACCATAAACCATACACATACGGAATGAAACGGCAAAGGGTGTTTGCCAAAAACAAGGCTACCGACACCACCTACCAAGTCAAATTCAACGACCAATGGAAGGGAGAAAAGTTAAAAGACCTCAACGACCAGTTACATCAAATGTTTGAAGATATTTTGGACAACGTACCTGGAAACCCAACGGATTTGGGTAGAGTAGTGGTGCACAAGTGCAAAACGTGGTATCAATGTATAACATGCAAAAAAGTAATGAACTATCACCAGCGAAAACCTGAACAACACAATTGTGGTGAATGGAAATGTAATATTTGTGAGCAATATCAAATCGGACAACACTGGTATTACCACAGATACACAGCTAAGGATGTTAAAGAGAAAAAATTTCTATTTTACGATTTCGAAACTAGGCAGGACGACAAAATGGAGTGTGGAGAAGGATATTCTACCACTGACAAGAGATGTGACGTGTGCAAAGAAAAGCCAGAACCATGCGCAAAGTGTAGAAGATGCCAACACTGTAATCAGACATGCTGCGGCTTATATCAACATGTGGTGAACTTTGGCATTCTACAATCGTCGTGTCAGAGTTGTCAAGACCAAGAACTCACGCCTGAATCGAAATGCGAAAATTGTGGTAATCGGTGTCCAAAAAGGACAAGCGCAAAAAATACGTCAACCCATCATGCCCCGACACTTAGGGAACACATCTTCAGTGGAGACGACGCAGCCAGACAGTTCTGTTACCACGTAATGCAAGAACACTAGAAGGACTCCATATTGGTCACTCATAATGTGAAGGCGTTCGATCTCTACCTCATACTGGAGGTACTGATAGACCGTCACGCCGTGCGTCTGCGTAAGATCATATACAACGGGACGAAGGTTATGTACATGCACATAGGAAAGAAACTCAACCTCACCTTTGTCGATTCCTTTAACTTCTTACCGATGAAAATACCAAATTCCCAAAAGCATTCGGTTTGGCAGAAATGTGTAAGGGTTACTTCCCGCACTTCTTTAATCGAAAAGAAAATCAGGAATACGTAGGCCGTTTCCCAACGCCTGCCGATTACGGATGTGACTATATGGATGCCGAATATAGGGCCAAATTCATGGTTTGGTACGATTCCAAAGCTGGAGAAATCTTCGACTTTCGATCTTCGAAAGAAATGTTAAACTACTGTAGTTCCGATGTCGACATCTTACGACGGGGATGCTTGCAGTTCCGTGACATCATGTTGGAAACTACTAATGATGTAGATCCTTTCGACTACATTACGATAGCCGGGGCCTGCATGGGTATCTTTAAAACTCTGTTCTTGAAGGAAGAACACGAAATCGAGATCAGCAACCGCCATAATAATCAATCTACGTGACTACCGGAAAGATATGTCGAAGGTGATCGACAGGTGTTTTATGATAACCGTTGGATCTCCCTGTCGAAGTTAGACAAAATTTAAAACCCAGATCTAACAGATTTGTTAAAAGTCCCATTGCAATGGTACCTCAAGACGGATATTCAAAAAGGGATAACTACAGCAAATCGTCGATCCAGTGGATGGATGGATAACGAAGAAAAACGGATTTCAGATGAGACACGCCCTCAATGGAGGAGAATACAAAATACCCGGAACCAATTATCGTACGGACGGGTACCACGAAACATCAAGAACGGTCTACGAATTCCACGGATGTGTGTATCACGGGTGTCCAACGTGTTTTCCACACGACAGAACCACGACCACCCATCCTACAACGAACCAGTCGATAGGGGAGCTCTATGTCGTCACAAAGAAAAGAGAGGTAAGGAAGAGATGAAGAATTTCGTCGTCTAGACGTACAAGATCGTTTAAATCCTAGAGACAGTGTTTTTGGAGGAAGAACCAATGCTGTGCGATTACATCACAAGATACGACATGGAGACGAGACGATAGAGTATTACGACTTTACGAGTCTCTATACGAGGACCAATAAATATTGTCGATATCGAATAGAACATTCGACCATATTGACGGTTGATTTTCGAGATATTTCTGACTGCTTTGGAATAGCAAAAGTCAAGGTACTACCGCCCCGATCGCTGTTTCACCTTGTTCTTCCGTACACGTCGAATGGAAAACAAGTTCCCTCTCTGTCGGACGTATGCAGACAGAGAAAAGCAAGATCCTTGTATCTGTACCAACAAAGAAAGGGCCATTATAGGTACCTGTTGCACACCGGAATTGTTGAAAGCCACTGAACAGGGTTATCGAATACTGACAATCTGTGAGGTCTATCATTTCGAGTAGTCTACCGAATACGACAAAACGACTGGAGAAGGAGGTCTGTTTGCACACTACGTCAATACATTCCTTAAGATAAAGCAGGAAGCGTCAGGTTGGCCAGAAGGGTGTGAGACAGAGGAACAGAAGTGGGAATATATCCACAGGTACGAAAAAAAAAGAAGGGATAAGGCTAGACTACGATAAGATAAAGACGAATCCTGGGTTACGGAGTTTCGAAAAGCTCTGCCTAAATAGCTTTTGGGGTAAGTTTGGCCAGGGACTGGTATTAAAACAGTTGCTTTTCATACACGAATCCGAAGCTGACGTGTTCTTCCAAATGTTATCAGACCCGAAAAAGGATGTACACGACTTTCACATCCTCCCACCCGAGATTCTTCAACTTGAATGGTCGGATGACCCACTGTTTCTACCAATCGATACTAAGACAGATATTTTCTTAGCCTCTTTTACCACCATGTGGGCTCGGCTGAAGTTGTACAGCGTCTTGGAAGAGGTGGGAGAAGATTGCCTATACATGGATACCGATTCGGTAATTTTCGTCGATATTAACGGTACTCATGTAAAGAATCTTCCCGTTGGCAATTATCTCGGCGAGCTCACAAACGAGATTTCACGTGAACAAAAACATATAGTGGAGTACTTTTCGGGTGGACCAAAAAACTATGCCTTCAGGACTGTCGACGCAACTGAGGTCTGCAAGATACGTGGCTTTACCCTGAACTGTACCAATAGTCAACTAGTAAACTTCGATGCAGTGAAGGACATGGTAGTTAACAAAAGGACAGAATCCATCATTCTCACTAATCCCGCAAAGATATCGAGGCATTCGAGAAAGAGGAAACGCTACAATCGCAAGGAGGTAAAAGTTTATACGAAGAGAGTGGTTAAACCTAATTTGTGGACATATCCATACGGATACTGAATCAAATAAATAAAAAAAACTCATTTCGTACATTTTATTTTATTTATTGTGACAAAGAATAAATAATGTAATATTCATTTGTTTTTCAATATGGAAGCCATCGAAATTGTTTTTGTTTTCGACCGGGAGGACCTCTTTCAGTCTTTCCTTTTACGTAGTCCCAATTGTCTATTGGGTGTCTCCACTTTGTGTGCTATAAATCCCATCGGAGAGTGCATCTCTTGCAAAACAACCCTGAACTGTTCGTATCCGGTCGGTTCTCGTTTGGAAAAGGCACTGACTGTATTTTTCAATAAGTCGATCAAATGACTACCATGAACGAGGTTGCCTTTAATTGTGATCTCCCCGTGTTCGTCCCAGTTCAGTAGAGTTCCTCTTCGATCCTTGATATAATTCCATATTCCGAGTGCTTTGTTTAAGTCTTTTTTGGATATGACATATTTCAGGGCGGTTTCAAGGTGTTCGTCAGATGTTGGCGACTCGTCTGTAGACTGCAACATATTTTCGGTTTCTGTGATAGGTTCACCAGTAACGGTAGAGTAGGTTTGATCAAGACAGAAACGACGGTGTGAAACTTGAGAAGCGCTTTCCCCTTCCTGGCTTTGCTGATCTGTCGACTCGCAAAGGAACGAATGACATCCTTGTAAAGTTTCAGTTTCTTTTTGAAAGATTCCATAATGGGCACGTTTCCATGTAATATGTTTAGTGCTATCTGCGATAACGCCCTCAACTGCTCGTCGGTGATGTTCTGAATGAGAGATTTTCTCTGTCTCGGTGGACAAACGTATCAGAGTCTGATCGCCAGGCGCCTTGTCGTTCTAGTATACCGCTCATTTTCTCGAACAATGACGGTGGTTTGGTCTGGGACTTTCTTTTTATACTCTCGGTCCATACACCAATGTGTCTTCGCCGGGAAAAATTCGAGTACGCAGCCGATACCGCTTGTGGGAATGCGCAGACAAGACTGTTAACAGGCACCCGTATCTGTCTTTCGTAGCCTTATCGTAAGCGTCTTTGAAATAAGCCGTTTGGCCCGGTAAGATCTGGGAGGCAAAACACGTGATCTATCTTTGATCTCAATCGTTACGAAACAAAATATGCACAGTTGAGAGAAACACTTTTGGCATATCGACCCGGAGGTAAAGATTCTGGGTCAAAAATAAAACGCTAACGTTTTTATGGTGAGAGGTAACCCTGAACAGTTGAACGCACTCTTCGGGTGCGGTGATCTTCAGCATGAGGTCGTCGAGCACTAAAATAACGTGATCTTGACCTCCGGGTTATCCTTGGTGAAACGTAATGTTAGGAATCGTAGTTTTCATAACTCAAAGACGGGTTGATACTCCGAATACGCATAAAGGATCCTTTGATGTGGAATATCAAACATCTCGGAGGCATTCTCCAATAGCTTCTTCGTGAAACGGGTCTTGCCACTCTGGGTACTGCCACTGATCAGTACGGTACTCGGCGAATGAAAGGGGATGAGACTCTCCCGTTCCCACCATTGCTGCGTGTCACTAAACCGCGCACGCGGTTCTCCAGACCGCGGCGTGTCATCACTAGATCGCGGCGGTGGCCCTTCTGCAATAATTGAAGGCGTCGTCGTCATCCTGTGAACCCAACACCACGAAATGACGAACATCGTAGAAACTCTTCTTATTTATAGTGGAGGTGTGGGGGTAGGAATGAAAACAAGAAAAAATAATGCAAAAAATATGTTATATTTACAAATCATAATAATAACGAGTTACAAAGTCGCATACTATACAATCGTTTGCAGATAAATTTGCATCGATCAGAATCTTGAAGTCGTTAAGTGACATAGACATACAGTGATATGACACGAGAAATGCGAGAACAAATACACCACAAAAGATAGATGAAGTCGATTGTATCTGTACATCGAAATAATCGTAACGTTCAACGTGTACGTCCATGAAGTCTTTGAATTCGTTTTCCGGTCTATGTTCGAAACTATCGAAAAATAGTCTGTAGTGTGGATTCATTAAGACAATGGCAACCCAATGTTCATCTGGTCGGTCAGAAACGTCCGTATTGACGACGTACACACTCGGATAACTCGTAATGTGTGGCGGTAAAGTATCTCTGGAAAACACTCCTCTGAAATGAGGTCCAATGCATGGGTTCGAAGATATGGCACTTTCGATCTGATGACAGTTCATTGTCCAATGTAGCTTACTTGTCGTCCGTTGTCGATTTTCAGCAGGTCCGGGTACTCGGCGTAGGCGATACAAGTGATGGTTTCGGGCAGTGGCGTTCCTAATTTCATTTCCAGTCTGACGTTACCGTCCGTGTCTGACGAGGTTTATATAGTCCTGGTCGAGACAGGCGTAAAGTATATATCCTTTAGCGAAGTCATTTCTGGTGATGTTGAGCCCGTGTCTCTGTTGATTTTTTTCGCACGCTTCAAATAGGCTGAGATAGGCCGTGGCGTATTTTCCGTTGTTTCCGAAATCCAACTTTAACGGTCTAGCCGGTACGCTTTCTCCATTGACGAAGAGTCCCACGTCCGTCGCAGAATAGTGTTCAAGGGATTGGACTCGTAAGCATCGTTTCCACCTTTCTGAGAAATGAGATCTATTATGACGAGTGACGGTCTTCTCGGGAACATGTCGTCCCAAATGAATTCTCCCGAGTCCTTGGCAATAGTGTTCTTTTCAATGTCCGTACGACGTACGAAATATTTCGCCGGCTCCTTTTCGATCTGCTTGACGTGATTGACTACTACGCCGGAGTCCACTTGAATGAGGCGTCCAAGATTTTCAATTTGTAATCGGGACTGGTCTCCTTGGACATCAGAACGAAAGGTTGCTGGAATGGTATAATTTGATGTATAGATCGACTCCCTGAATGAGGTATTTATCCATATCGAACACGTCCTCCATGAGTGGTCCTTCCAGTTCGAATTCGCGGCTCAATTTGGTATACTGGTAACGGTCGATTCCCGAATTGAGTGTGACTGAATCCATGGCCTCGTCATCCTTGAAAAACAGTTGGCTTTGTAACTGAGAGTTTTGTTCGTCAGATCCACTCGACAACACGGTCTTTAGGTAGGCTTTCCAGGGATAGTGGGACGAGTTTAACGACACCAATTTATTGTTCATGTACACGTCCACTTGCGACCACATGGTCTGTAAAGGTAAATTGATGATTCCGGTCTTTTCCTGGTCTGCCAAATCGGATCCATCGGCCTTGACGATTTTGGCTCGAACGTACAGCCTGCTGCGTTTCAAATCTATATATTCCGATCACTGCAAATTCGATAGTAGACGAATCAGTGAAATTGTCAAGGGGTCTGGTTTCGTCGAAATGTATCTTTTCGATGGAAAGTTGATTAGGCGGTGTGGTAAAGAGCGAGAGCTATTGTGGAATGGCAAAGTCTCTATCGGTTTGCTTACGTACGCCATTTTCTTTTCTTCTTTTCCGGTTCGTGGTCAAAAACGTCTTTCGTGTGAGCTCTGGTCTTTTTGGTAGCCAAAGACAGAGTGGAACGTTTGACTTTGTCTGTCGTAGTTTTTCTTTTCTCTCTCTCTTCAGATCAGATTTGGCCCTTTCCGCTACGACTGCAGTAAGAGTGATTTGTTTGATCGGTATGACTATTTTCTTCGGTGCTTTCACGGGTACGTGAAACGAAGACGAATATCTTCCTCCTAACCCTCTGCCTGTTTGAGGAGCTCTGTAATAGACGTAAGGGTTGATCTTTCCGTTTGACAGGTCTTTGAATGCCTGTTCCCACATCTTTGGGTCGCTGACGTACAGCATCATTGTAAGATGAATGGATATCGTTTAAAGTGTAAGGTTATGCAGGTGTCTTTGTTTAGAAATGAACAATCTTCGTCGTTTCGGTCCTTTATATACACTCTGATTTGACCCATTTCGTTCACCCGTACGGGTACGTAATACGGTGTTTCGAAAATAGTGTTGGTAATATTCTTCTTCTGGATCTGACTTGTATTTTTTGCATCTATGTAAACTCTACGAAGTAAAGGTCGTTCGGATTTACCCACGAAGCTTTCCGCACATACGTCTGGAAAAACGTATATATCCTCGTTCCGTTTTTTTTATCCTATGTAATTTAGTTCGATTTCAGTCAGTGCGACTAACCAGTGTCCGTCTATAGCTATCTGCTTATCTAATTGAACGATAAAGTCGTGGGGTTTGTTGTCGAAGATTTTTTCGTCGACCAACGATCTTAGCACCATACGTATGCTCATCTCGAGAGCGAATGAGAGCAGGCGTCCGGTTAGTTCGTTATTTATTGAATGTCGGATTCTTGAACCCAAGAATCGAATTTCTCAGGCCATCCCAACCAACGAACTAGAGCTTCTTTCACTCCGTTACGTTTCCTCTTTTTCAGAATTTTTTCTATCTTCCGCTTGGCGTCTGATTCTTTATTCACTCTTTGTAGTTCTTGTTGATAGAAAGTACCATCTATAGCTTCGCCCGAAAAATCCTTTAGTTGATAGACCGGAATGCCATGTCGTAGATAACGATGACGTATTTTGAATAGTTCTTAGGTCCATTTCTGTTGATAATCTCTTTGAAAAGGATGGCGTAAATAGGTAATTCTGACCAAATCGCCGATCTTAATTTTGAAAGGTCGTTTCTTTTTGTTTTCTTTCTTTACCACTGCGCTATTTGTCGTTGTCTCTTTCTTTACCACACCACTCTTTCTCGTTGTGTACGCATTATATCTCACTTCGCTTGCATTTTCTTGATTAACGTTTGCGGGTCGAAATTGTCCCAGAGATCGATATGGTCTGTGGTTATAATCGTGCACGAATTCTTCTAGTACGTCGAGGTATCTATACGTTTGTTTATGTCTGAAATATCGGTACAGGATCGATTTCATGGTTCTGATCAGTCTTTCGACCACGGCACACTTGGTTTCGTTTTGTGAGTAGAATGTGGATATTTTGGCTCCTTATTTTTAAATTCGCTTCCCTTATCCGACCCGATCGATCTGGGTTTTCTGTCCGAGGATAATATGATCTTCGACGCTGATATTACGTTTTTTGCCGTCTTGTCCTTGAGGGGTAGAATCCACAGGAAACGGGAGAATACGTCTATTACGAACAGCAGATATTTGTGATTGTCGTTGTGGGACTTGATGTTGGATAGATTTGCGAGGTCCATTTCCCCACAATGAATCGACCGTGTTCACCACGTATTTATTTCTTGGGAATTTCCTTAAGACATTTCTGGATATTCCAAAAGCGTCTTGATCCTGTAACCATTGTTTGATTCGCCTTCGTCCTATCTTAAATTTACCCTCTTCTTTGACAACTCTATATAACTTGTCGGGACCTGAATATGAGGCGGGATGTTCAGGGTCATACCAAATTGTGTGTAAATAGTTTGACCAGCTCATAACGACTGATAAATGGATGACTCAGTGATCAATTTTATACTATATGGCAACAATAAAAACAATAAATAGATTTTTCTTTACTTTTATTTTTTACAAAATTTATTTACAACTTTTTGTTTATGGTCCTCGAAATTAGTCTCCAGATTCATTACTTCTTCGAATTCTGATATATCCAACACGTCGTATTTCTGCTGACCACTTTCTGCAGTCGGTTTTTCGTCCGTTGTGCTAATACCGTTATTTCGAAGTGCTTCTTCTTTTTTGTGTCGATTTTCTTCTTTATCACCTGTAGTGTGGCATTTGTCAGAGTTGCGATTCCTGTGATCGTGGCCCATGGTATAACTGCCGGTAGCAATCCTACACCGCCAGAGCCCACGACACCTCCAGCAGACAATACGTTCACAAAATTACAAAACTGACATGTCATTTCGATTATTTTACAGTGTTTTTTATATTTGGACAGTAATTTTGCATGTCTTTTTATATCCGCCGTTATTTTCTCTTCCACTTCTTTTAATTTCGCCATTCGATATTCTCTGCCATTTTACCGTCGATGTCTATATTTGGATGCGTTCATTTCGAAGTAAATTGTCCTAATGATTGTAAATTCATTATTATTAGTCTATATATACAAGTTTCTTCCACAGAAATGTTCATAAATATTGTCCGTAATCAAATGGATTGCATTCTGGACACTGCAACATTCCCATTTGGTTTGCGTGATCTTCCGTGCAACCTATGCTGACATCATTTAGCTCAAGAACAAAGTCTGGCATCACCGACATTGTGTTCTTCAACTGCTTCCATTTATCTTTGTTTAGTATCACTCCTTTCTTTGTGGGACAAGGATTAGTGGTATCATCAGGTTTCCACCAGTGTCGAATATTTAATACGGGATATTTGTCATTTGTTGTAACATATATCCCTCCTCCTAAATGAATGCTTTGTTCCACTTGAGGATTTTTCTCGTCATAAATTTTTTTGAAGAAGCTAGTGAGTTCAGGTTCATGACTTTCTAACATTAACCATCTTGGAAGGCTAAGTGTACACCCTTTCTTGGACGGATATATACACCATGATATTTGTTGTACTGACAAATATAAATCTGTAGTTTTCCATTGTAAGTCTTTGCCACAACGTACATGTCGTCTCCAATGTGTAACATACACCGTTCATCTGGTTTCTGTTGGAAGCAGTCGTCATCATCTATCACTAGAGTTTCTTGTGATACATTATCAGACGATTTTTGGTCTGCTTCATTGTGATGAGATGGTTCGTCCTCATTATGTGTCACTTGTGTATCTTCTTTTCTTATTCTATTAATTTCTTTTGAAATGTTGTCTTCTAATTGCCGTTTTGATGACATTTTCTTGAATAACAAAAGTTATTACGGCTCTGGTGTCTGTTCAACGAAATATATAATGATGATTTTGAATGATATGCACATACATTATATTTTTTTACGAAACACTTAAATTAGGTTAATTGATATAGTGGTTTGATTAATTATTAATGTCCATCAAAGTGATATATGTTCAGTGATATTGACATCTTTTTGGTTGTTTAACTTGTCAGAAAATTCTGGAAATTTCATTGGCAATAACCTGACATTGATGGATGAGACTTGTGTTTTTTTACGGTGGTACTTACTTTTTTTTGTCTTTGATCTGTCATTCACGTTGACGTGTTTATTGTCTTGTCGTGTCTTCATTTACATATTTTTTATCGCTTACGTCATTAATGATGACAGTTGAATGATGGAAATTCCATTGGCAATAACTTGACATTGATGGATGAGATTTGTGTGTTTTTATGGTGGTACTTACTTTCTTGGTCTTTGATCTGTCAATCACGTTGACATGTTTATCGTCTTGTCGTGTCTTCATTTACATATTTTTTTTATCGCTTACGTCATTATTACAGCTGATTGAAGGGCGTGGTCACGTGATTTTGTCAGCCAATCAGATTGCAAAAGAGTTGTACCGCTATTCTACTCATAACAGCGAAAAAAATCACCAAAATGTTGGCTAGCAGCCGGAAAAATAAAAAAAAAGCAATAAAAATAAATAACAAAAAGAAGAAAGAAAACATCAGTGTCTGTTTGGATTCCCGTATATAATCCACAGATAACAAGATTCCTCAGATTTTTTCTTGGATAATATGTATCTTCATACTAGAAGATCGTATTAGAAGCTCTGTTTAAATAGTAAAGGTTCTAGATCTGACATGGGTCCGATAAAATTAAAATACTTACATGTAACAACTTGCTTCAAAGAGATTTGTATTATTATATTTACAAGTGTATTTTAAGGTAAAGTTACAAAAAATTAACGCCATCTCGGTCGTCACTTTTTAGAAGCATACATACTGTTTTGTTTAATCTATAATAATTGTCTTACAGAAAATCTGGACGAAATGATTACTACAAATCTGCTGTGTCAGGGCGAAACTATGGCTTTATGATTTACAGATGGAAATGTGTTCTTAATTCAAAATAATATTCCTACATGAATCAAGGCGAAAATCCGATCCTCAGCAATATTATTACACTATAAAGGAACAACCATGTGAAAACGGGGTTATATTTTCAACTTTAAGGAAATGAAAATTGGAATAACATGATTGCCAAAAAATATGCCATGTTGTATTAACAATAAGAAAACTTCGGCTTTGGGACTTAAAGTGGAAATTATGAATCCAAAAATAAAATTCTTAGTGATTCTAGTTTGAATAATCTAACCCTTTCTACGACGCGTCTCCGAAAGGGTTAGAACACGGTCCCATATTCCATAATGGCAAAAGCTGATGTGTTTCACACTGGGGCGAATCGCGAGAGCTTTACTTGATTATTTTCAAAGGGCATTTGGGGATCGATAAATTAGTGCTTTTCCTCAATATTACCTTCTAAACACATGCAAAACGATGTTTAAAATGAGCAAATTCTTTAAAATTTTACTTTTTGTAATCCTGATCTTTATACATTTTCAACTAGAACGCGCGCATTCTCGAGTGAAAAATGATAGATTAACTACATTTATCGGAAATATTCTCGATTTCTAACATCATTTACGAGATCGTTTAACAAAGGATATCCAATTACTTCTGTGAAAAATATGCAAAAGAAGCGAAGTAACTGATTTTGAATGTTGCTCCATTATAACACATACGTTCGAATCTTAGCCCAACGAGACAAATGTTGATGGAGGGGCTACGTTATCGTATCTAAGGTGAATCCACTTCCGCAGCAACATGCAAACAGCAAAATTTGTCATTTGTTCTAATCTGTGATATTTATTCTTGGATAAGAGTATATAGCGTTTTCTGTTTTTGGAGTTTTAATTGAATAAGAGTTCCTTCCCTTTATCAAAGGTAACCAATGAACGATCCCCAGTAGCAACTTCTTTTTTCGTTAATTAATATATTGAAAGATGAAGATAAATCTTTTGATGGATGAGAATAATTTACTATCAGTGTAAGAAATTCGATAAGATTAAGATTGTTAAAAATATCATCGAATAAAAGTATTATATCAAGCATATTTTAAAATTAGGGTTAAGAGTATTTACAGTTCGAGGTTAAGAGTTAATTTTCGAGTATAAAAGTATTTCCAGGATAAATGTATAACACACGTCTTTACATTGGAGAATTATGCCCAATATGCCAATTTCGGTCTCTTTACTTAATTGTTTGCAATTTTAGAGATATGTGTGAACGATGGAAAATAAATGTTTTTCTTTTAAAAAGAATTAATCAGTGAATAAAATATGTTTTTCTTATTCTGTCCAATATTGAAAATGAAGTTATGATTAATGAATATTTATAAACATAAATTTCTCAAAAGGGAAATAATTTCAACGCCATAAGACAACGTAATTCTAACATTATGGGAACGTATCGCGTATCGTTACATCATAACGTAAATTTAACTTTGTGAAAACATTTTTACAACAATGTTGCATTGAGACGTAAGTATAACGTTAAACAGTAACGTTTCACAAAAATGTTATAGTGTCACTTTAACCATCACGCTGAGATAATGTTACCTTGTCGCGAACTTAATGCAACGTTTTATTTACCTTTTGTGTTTCCTGGGCCCAGTGGTTTCAGACAAAGAATTTTTTTTATTTCAGCCAATCAGAAATCGTTTTACCCTGTGGCAGCTATTTTGAGTGTCTATTGGACTCAAACTGAGGAAACTTTGTGAAGAACCTTCCACAGATCATTTCTGTAAAGTTTCAGTTTCGTCTTCAAGTGGTTTCAGAGAAGAAGATGTCTTAACTTTCAGCCAATCAGAAAGTATTTTGTGCTATGGCGGCCATAGTGAATGTCCGATCGACACAAACGAAACTAGAAGATGGTCTTTTGATCATCCAAGCATCTTTTAAGCTTTGGGGGGTATTTTTGTTTTTTTGTTTTTTGGTTTTTTTTTGGTTTTTTTTTGCAACAATAGCTATCTTGAATTGGTTATATCCAAACAAAAGCCTTAATGCATATCTAGACATCTTTAGGAATATTTCTCTGATGTTTTATACAGATTAGTTTTTTGCATTTACAAGAAATCAGTATTTTTTATATATTTTAACTCTTTTGGTACCATGGCAACAGCAGCCATTTTGAAAAATTCCAGCTAAAACTCTGAAAGGCAACCTCCCAAGAATTACATGTATTCTACCACAAAGAATGGTGTATTGAAATCAGTATATGTTTTTTTTTCACTCTGATCTTCTGGTTACCATGGCAACTGCAGCCATTTGGAAAACTTCCAACCCTTTATGCATCACTAGACATCCTACTTGACAGTCTCGTGAAGTTTCATGACATTTGGAATATTCCTAAGAAGTTTCAAAATAACCAGTCAATAGTTGTTGTGAAATAGCATATTTGTGTTTTTTTTAACTCTATTTCCTTGCTACCATAGTAGCATCAGCCATTTTGACAAACTTCAAAACCTTAATACTTTTCTACACACCCTAAATAACATTCTTGTCAAGTTTTGTTGAGTTTGGATAAGAAAACTCAAAATTTCCAAAAAAGACATTTTATTGCGTTTCTATGGCAACAACAGCCATCTTGAACTAAATGAAAACAAAAGCTTTCACATCATCTAGGCATCTTAGAAATATTATTCTGAAATTTCAGGAAGATTCCTAAATCCCTGAAGATGGTGGGCCAATTACAAAAAGCCTGCGTTTTGAAGTCTCTTGCTATAATATAGTAAAATTGAAAAAATTACAGTCTGATAGGTGTAAACAACCCAGTGAAGACTTGGGTATTTGTATCCACTACTCCCTTTGAGTATACTAGTGGATTAAAAGAACTGCAGTACTTCAATAGTACAAGTTGTCCCCTCCTGTTATACTAGAAAGTAAATAAAATCTGAGAGCCTCCAGATAAATGTAATTGTCTTGGAGTATCTGATATTTATACAACAAGTCCATTTAATGAGGAGTACATATATGCAGAATATCATTTCAAACTTTAAATTCTCGATGCGGAAAATGCAGAGTAACAAAAATTAAGATATAATTTGAAGATAATGCCACAAACAAAATTCTATATTTATACAAAACTCTAAGTTTTTACCAAATTTTTCTCATGAAATCGAGACTTTATTTATAATGCGTGTATTATTGTTATATATTGAGGATAGATTTAAAACCATTTTGTCATAAAATACTAAGGTTTAAGAAAATTATCACAGATGTCCTTTGTTATATTCCAGTAAGTGATTTTACTTTTTGGCTATGACAAATTCATGATAACCAACATGTGATGCTAAATTTGAAACATGATGGGTATGATAAACCTAGCTTATTGATTAATACCCGTGTAAGCTTATATTGTTACTTTTGTTACATCGAACAAAGTAAAAAGGCAGAAAATGACCTTCACGGATAATATTCTGCAAAGTTCTAAAAAATTTATATATTTGATGCATAGTTATACTCATTATTGGAGAATGTGTAAAGTTTGCAAAATTTTATTAAAAATGTTAAGGAGTAATGAATGCACTAAAGGGACCCCTTCCCAGCCCTTCAAGATTAAGTATGAAATAATTCATCGAAGGTCTTCGTGCAAGCATTCTCACACTTTCTTGGACGTAAATACTAAAACTGATGTTTCGAGACAAGTACATACTGACATTAATGAGACAATGTACATACTGTTTTATCCCGTAGAAAGCAAATATACCTTCAATAAAGTTAGACGTAAGTAAAACTAACACTTTAATGTAATAAAACTGATTTTTCTGTGGATCACACCAAAAATGTCGGATGTAGACATAGTAGATTGCAA
>JAOXYI010001125.1:0-13922 GCA_028566495.1 Lithophaga antillarum
TTATAGAGGGTGGGTGGATTGGGATGGAGGGAGAAAATCAGAGATCCAGGTAAGACATGAAAAGGCTTAGAAAAATATGAAAATATAAGCAAACAAAAAGCTGTAGTTTAATCATTAGATTTAAGCAGCGATAATGTCCTGATATTCTTGGAAAAGGAGCTTTAATTATAACACAAACATATCTAACAATAATGTGGAAAAATTGGGGACGCCAACCAAAGCCAAATTATATGCAGACTGAAAAAAGTTTGTGACAATTCTTATGATTAGACATGAACAATTGGTAATTCTCTGTAATCTTGAAATGTATCAATAGTGTTATGTCCTTTTCATACCGAAGATTCGCAACTAAGCTGACGATACACCTTCTTCCCTCCACTTAAATATCCAGCATGCAAAAGTATTGACCTACATGTAGTGGTAGTAAGATAAATAACAGCAAATTAAGATTATGCACATCTATCAATTAACTTGATTTAATAAAGTGTACGTGCATACTGAGTAAATCTCTTCTAATTAGTACGTCTGGTAACTATTGTCCTCCACATCAGAAATTATCACATGTGCTTGGATTGTTTTCTTGGCTTTTGTTTTGAGGAAAACACATATATTTGTTGTTATTTGTATAGTTAGAAATAAACAAAATGTATGTGAAGTAATAGTTTAGTGTTGTTTTAAAATTCATGCCTGAAAAGAAGCTAACTTAGATAAATCTGAGGTGGAGTGCCCAGACTTGAATATAAGTATAGGTATGTTCAAATTGGGTCCGGTAGCTAGTTGATCCATCCACAGTTTGTAACTGTTAAAAGAGAAACTATTTTAAATGATTCAAAACTTTGCGCTTAAGTAGAAATAACTAAAATTTATACTGTGTCTACAGAAGAAATGAGTTGATAAACGTATAGTTTAGCTTTTTCTTCAGTTTGATATTGTACGCTTTTTCTATATGTAAGACATTCCTCCTATACACTTTTTACCTCCGAAAAATGTTTTTGGTGACCTCTCCGCAATCTTGATGTAAAAATAATATGCCAGAACGTCTTCGTTTTAAGCAGAAAGTATCAAATTTGAATTGTAGCTGCATATCGCAAGGAGTAATAAGTACAAGCTTTTTGTGAAGATAATCAAAATTGCTGTTGTTCAAATTCAATATATGGTTGTAGTGTGCACATAGAATATTCAGTTTTCCACAAAATATACACGTAGTTTGAATCTGTTGTTGATTTTACCATAAAAGTGCAGACTGGCGCTTTATTGTCCAAACCTTGGTTCGTATAACTCAAAATACAAATATGATGTTAATATTATATGAAACTTTATTTGTATGGATGTCAGTTGAGAGATCGAAACCTTCTTGACTGGTTAACCTTCGTTCAGTTACTACCAGAGGCTTTGCTCTGGGCAACAATGTCCATACGATAACTAAATAGTAGTGTGATAATAAAAAATGAGCCTCTAAGGTCTATTTCACTATACTAGGGAAATAATTCCCCCAGGAAACCATATGGATTCGGATCCGTTACGTATAAAACATACCTTAAAACAATGATGTTTTGGAATAATACCACAATCTATTCTTTATGCAGAATGTGGAATAAAATGTTCATAAACGTCAAAAATAGACTATGATATTCCCGGATAATACCAACTATTCATGTATTTACGACTGGCAACTTAAGCAATTGCCTAACAATTTTGATCCATTAATGTATCATTTTTGACAACTCCATCAAAGGATAGAGCAGTGTCCTGTTCACTGGTATCGACACCGAAAGTACTCATGCAAAATTTTATAAAAGATCATACAATGGAAAATTTTATATACCAGACTATACATTTCGATTAATTATAGCTTCGGTGCTCATAACATTGAAATTTCGAAACGTAGAAAATATCGTTTTGGTGTCTTTCAAAGAGGGGATATCAAAAACGTGGAGGTAGAAAACCATTCTTGATAGTGACCTTATGCATTCCAACATATTGCAAACATGCGACTGTTCTTAATTGTCCATATAGTAAACACTTTAGACTAAACAAGTTCTCTACACACCATGATTTTTCCAACAACCACAAAATTTATACAATGAAACATTTTTTTCAATATGTTACTGATATTGGTCCTTTTCTATGTGGGTACAGCTAGTCAGACAACTTCCTCTTCAGTTGAAAAATAAACTCTCATGAATGTACACAATATGTTTGGCGTGACCAGAAAATATTATAAAGTGATATAGTGTCTTTCTTGATATATAATGTGCTTTTAAAGTGAAAAGGTATCAAAACAGTAAGGGATTAATTTTACCTTTCTATCTAGAAAAATAAATACAACAGGTAAATTAGGTTTTGATTACTTTTTAAATAATTTCTTGCTTTGCTTGTTTTCGATCTGTTGGTAGATATGCCTAAATTGATTGTTTCTATTACATTTCAAACGTTTTAGGCTTGAGTGTCGCCGACAGGACTGAATGGTGCATTAAAGTTTGGACGTTTGTCAAAATATTTTTCAGATATGATCCATGATGGATTCAATATCAGTTGATTCATCACAAATAAAGGATGTCATCATCGAGAGCTACACAATTACTACACAGCAACATCATTTATCATACTTTATTGCATATCCTACCCAACAGATCAAGCAAAAGTACAAAGAAAATGAAATTAAAAAAACAAGCAAAACAACACAATACAACACTTGAAAAAAGATGATACGTGAACGAATAATAAACTGAAATTTTAGGACTTAATAGTAAATAACTAATGATTCCCAAGCTACGAACGTTGTTTTATTGCACAAATTCACTGTTAACAATATACTTACTACGATTTTCCGATTCTGAACTTTCCCTTTTCCGAGTAGCATTATACCGGCGTCGCCCTTGTATTGAGTCTACATTTCACAGTTGATCCGCTACTCTAGGGCTAGTGTCCACTATAGCGACTTTCTATTACTGTCACAAAAGCTACTCTGTCAAAGCTACGTCATATTAATGTCATCACTTCGGAAATTTTACAGTCGTCATCACGAGTTGGTTGGCCATTATGGAGTGTCGGTATCACAGTCGATTACGGATATGTTATCAGTATTGTAGTCATTACCCGGTCTCCTTACCTGATTTACGACTTGTTACTGGTCTTGTGAACTGGGCAATACAAACGTATGATACCAATTTCAGTACGCACTACATGTGTTTCTGGAATAACCTTCATCAGGTACGCTCGAGGCCAAAAATATTGGGAAGCCAAATATATAAAATGTTTGGGGGCATCAAAACCGAAAATGACCTAAATAAAACGGCCAAAATTGTATAAGATCAACTTTGCCTGAGGGGGTTGTAACCTTAATTTTAGTACAATTGATAAACTAAAAATTTACCATCAACTTGTATCATTTGTATCATGTGCTTACCCTTCCAAAAGATCTGATGTCACTCCCGGTTTTGATGGGAGTTCGTATTGTTCTAGTTTTAATTTTCAGTGTTGTGTCGGTTTTCTGCTTTCACTTTGTGTTTGTTTGTTTGATTCTTTGTTAGTAATGGTCTTATCTTATCCTTTGGATGTATGTTTTATGAACATCGATAATCTTCTCATTATATTCTACTAAATGTCCTACTAAGCATCCCCGACTTAAAATTCCCTTAGGATTCCTTAAACCTGAAATACCTGAAGTTAAATGTTACCAATAAAGGCAACATGGAAGATGGATGAGCATGAAACCATCTTTTCAGTTTTCATATTGTAAAATACTTTTATCGTAGCACGCCCTTTTTGTGTAGACAAATGCCTACAGTTTTGAGTTTCGTGTTCTGTAAAAGTTGTAACATTTACTTTGCCTAGTACTTACCTTCGTCAAATGGTTGAAAATTATATACCGGATTTAGATACACAACTCCAAAGGATTAAAACATGTAAATAATAAAATAGTTCAATAAGTAAACGAATGATGATTCAAATCGAATTACCAAGCGCTGCGTTCTGAGGAATACGAATTCCGAAAGTGGAGAATGACTTCTGTTCATAGGCTAAATCTGGAATGAAAAAGATGCATTGTAATGTACCTCAAAGAAGAACCATGTTGTCCGTTTTTGAGTTGGAAACCTGATCGTTTTAAATTTTGTATTGCATTCACAATTGCACATCTGAACGCTGATCTGCGAGACTTCGCCAATTCAAATGTTCTAACGCGTGTATCTGAACGCCAATTAGAACTTCAAAAACATTTCAAATGTTCCAATGATCTAACATGTCACAGACACCACAGATGCATTACGACGCAGATTTTTGATGTGCATTGGAATTCCGTGGTACACCGTTTCTGTTTTTTTCTTTGTATGTTACAAACTAAGCAGGCATTCTCTACTGACGATCTTACTAGGGATAAAAATGCTTCCACGTAGGAATCAACGAGTTGTGTTTGCTTTTATACAAATGCCATTTGTTTTAGATCTTATCTAATTACTTCCAGCTATTATCATAGCCGACGTTCTCACTGTTTATGAAGGTGGAAATTAAATTTCATTGAAGGTGGAAATAAATTGCATGGAGATTTTTTTTTTTCAGAAGAAGATAGAACATCACATTTATCTTGGTGGAAAGCCATTTTCCGACTTTGTTCCAAGGTTTTAAGTTTGTTTGAAGCGTTTTGTGGAGTAGAAGCAATCTGTTAGATTTGACATCTACCGTATACGTATATAAGTGTGTCGCCTGCAAACAACCGCGTATTGTTCCATTTAAATCTGCAGAAATGTCATTAATAGTAATACAGACTGGGAGTTAATTTCAGAACCTAAAGGCACAACAAAATCCAAAAGAAAATATGATTTTTCACCCTCCGATGACGGCTTTTGGTCCTTATTAAAAGATGCTTTTGCATTATCCTTAAGTTTGATTCAAGTCTAATGTACCCATGTCATTTTTTAATAAATTCGGTTATCAATAGGTTGGAGGACATACGTGTAAAGGGTTGAATCATTCATTTCTAGTATTCATTGTTCGTTAATTCATTTAACCGTTTCTCTGCTCAATTTCTAATTTAAATTATTTTTGCAAAGTAAATATTGTTCGTAAAAATTTGATAATAAATACTTTTACGGTTGCGAACTGTACGAATTATTTGATGTTAGGTACATGTTAACATGGAAGACGACCTACTTTTCTTCAACAATTTCCTTAATAGTTGTCAATGACACTATTTATACATTTATATTTGGATTGAAATACCAAAAATAAATTGTTTCTGAAAAAAACTTCTTTTAAGGAAATGATTATCCAGAAAAGATAACTTTCTACGTTCCATCATGTTGTGCCATTGACAAAAATTGTAAAGGTCTACAAATAAATTTGTTTATAACTTCATTTAAACCCAAAGGAGCATATCTATTTAAGTAACAGGTATTTTAAATCTCACAAAAAGATAACAGCACTCTGATTTCTATTTATTATAAAATATTTTTTAATTGACCAGATGATAAAGAAAAATAACACCGAACTCTTTGCATTATCAGTTTATATATAATATAATTTTCGTTTTTACCTTGAAAGTAATTTAATAGGAATTTCATTGGCAGTGATTTAATTCTCTCTCTCTCTCTCTCTCTCTCTCTCTCTCTCTCTCTCAACATATGAAAACAATAGAGTGATCAAATAAAAACGTCCTGAAATCGACAGGACAGCTCTGAATCGTATATGTATACCTCATATGCAGGGTATTTCTAGGAAAAAAAATGGAAAACCATTTTATAAGATTCTGTGGTACAACTCGAATTTACGGCACCCGCTTCCCCATCTATATTTTACACAAAAATTGAAATGCTCTGAAAATATACGTTTTCAACAATTTCAGAGTTTATTTATTGGATCAAATTCTGAAGTAAAATGTTTCCGAGTATTATTCAAAATTATTTCTACTAACAGCTATCTATGATTATTTCTATATATGAATTTTAGATTCTTAAAATAAATTAGAGATATATTTGTGAAAGGTAAAACAAGAAGTAAACATTATAATATTGAGAACAAATATATCATGGTACTTCAGTGATAAACAAAGTGTTTATATTGAAGTTACCGGACTGAAAATAAACAAATTTAAAAGGACTACAATCCTCTTAAAAGTAAAACTTTTAAAAATTTACTTTTTAATGTAAACATCATATGAAACATCTCATAAATCTTTTTTCCATTTTATCAGGTCGATCAAAATGTATTTCTATTTACCAGCACATTACAATTTTGATTTTATAGTTTTTATCGGCCGCAAAAATCTGCGGACGTATTATGGTATGGGTCTGTCGTCGTCGCTGCCGTTTGTGAACAGTTGGTTTCCGTGCTCTAACTTTTGTACCCGGAAACTGATTCTTTTAATATTTTAACGCAATGTTTCTTGACACAGGTCAAGTTTGATTAGGGGGGTTCTGGACCCTACCGTTTTATTAAAAAAAAGGGCCAAAAGGTTTTTTTTTTAAATTTTTTGTGTAGGGATTTTTTAATTTTCGATCACATTTTGATGCAGTTTTTTTCATTGGATTCCTTTTTGCAAGACTTTTCAGGAATATATCAACGGTTTTAATGTAAAATCATACGGTTTCCAAAATATCAGGTGTCAAAAGGGCCAAACTTCAATTTCGCAAAGTATAGGAATTTTGAATATTTTAACTGATGTTGATGCAGTTTTGTATCATGCCTATCATGTTACAAGACAGGTAAAGGTTGGTAGTAGGGGTTCTGACCTCTATTGTTTCTTGAAAAAAGGGGGCAAAAGGGGTCTGCGGCCGTACCATGCTCTGTGGGTGGAGCTCTTCATTGAAGAATGGGCCTTATTTGGCTTCACAAGTGAACTGGATCAAACTGTTACTGAAACCACATGAATTTAAGCTAAAATGAGAACAAATCAATATAAATTTTTTATAATAGTTCAAATTTAAGGGTCAGATTAAGGGGAGATTATGAATGGTAGCAAATCCTGGTTGTAGGAAATATGGAGTACATGGTAGAATCAGATTGAAAATTGGAGAAAAGTTGTGCATCATCTAGGCAATTAACCCGCTGGAATATGAAGTCTGAATGTATGATCAGATTTTACATTGGTTTCAGTTGGATATACTCAAAAGTTTACAATGTTTGAAGTTAATACACAGTTGTAGACTTTATCTGTGGACTTTCAGTACTTTCATCAGAATAAGGATAAATATGTGTTGATTTTGAATATTTGTCTACATTAATCTTGGATTTTACTGTTGCAAATATCCATCCTAATAAACCAGCTAATAGGCCACCAGTAAAATTTAATTTTAGACAGTAAAATCACTGCTTGATGTTAGCAAATATTCAGATTCAATATGTTTATTTCCTTTTCTGTTACTGTATGCATTTAATGTTTATTACACCAAAAACTATCAGAAATGTAACGAATGATAAGGTGTTATCTGATTCAGAAATAATTTTCAAAGGAGTAGGTTTAGTAAGGGTCTCAGAATTTGAACCAAAAGAAATTATTTTTCCAAATCTGAAAATATATACAATTTTAAGAAATATGAAAATTTTATTTTTTGGTATGTAACTTTATTAGTGAGGCATTGTAATACTGTCCTGTTTGATTAATGTAAGTTCTTCATCCAGTTTTTGCAAATTTTTACATACCTGGTAGTTTTTGTCTCCCTTACAGCATAGATTGCAGAAGGTGAGACATAGGCACTGATTTTCCAGCACAACAACATCAACAATAGCAAAGATCGATCGAGCTATTAATAGCGGCTATATTTATATTTAGCATGACATCATTGTTTAAAGCCCCGGATGTCATACAAGCTAATTACACAACAGCGTTTGTATGAGTGGTGATGTCGATGTTCAAAATCAAGGATTTAAATTATTAAACGGAGCCTATGGATGTAAAAAGCAAATCAGAAGGAGTTAAACATTGTTGTTATGGAACGTGCAACAGTGACACCAGATACAGACACAGAGAAAACATGAAAGATGTGTTTTTCATTCCTTTCCCCAAGCCGATAACACAAAAGGAGAAATGTGAAAAATGGATTAAGGCATGTGGACGACCTGTTGATGATTTCAACATAAATAAAATTAAACGATGTACATACATCTGCAGTAAACACTTTGTGGGTGAAAAGGGACCAACAGTGGACCATCCAGATCCTATACCTGCTTTATTACACACCGATGAACAGGTATGTCAGCTTTAAATAGATACACATGTACAATGTTTACATTTTCTGCTACTGGAATGTGATCACATAATGACATGACTTGATATTATATCAAGCCATTTCAGGCAGTTGCGTTCAAATATTTTGTATAAACTTCGATCGGGTGTCGATCAATAAAAATTTTGAAAATGGGTGCCATCAGATTTACTGATTTAGTCATATGAAAAGGGGATAAAAAAGTTTCCACCTCCCAAATTTTACGTTATTTAGCCTTCTGTTTCGGTGAAATTTTCAGACATATGGGAATGGGGGTCCAACAGACAGTAACTGGTAGTAGGGCTAAGATGACTTGTTACTGGTACTCTGTCTTTAGATCCACCAGTATGTTTATATTTTTAAGTTTCTACCGCCTGTAACTGGTAGTAGGCCCGAAAGGACCTGTTACTGATACTGGTCATGGAATAGAAGTTCCTGCATAATATTAGTTCCAACGGAATAAATGTCGGTATTGCAGAGCAGGTTTTTAAAAAAAAAATATATATACATGTACCCTGTCATTCATTTTACTGTAATGTACATGTCAATGGAAGTGAAACCTACATGTACTATATAAACAACATGAACAATATCTTGCTTTATTGAGGAAGTATTATTTAATTGTAGGTGAGACGGTTTCAAAGAAAACGAAAAGCACCAATTGTGAGACACAGTCCTGTTAAAATCAAGAAAAAAGATGTTGCAACAGCTGCTGAAAGCCTCCTGGAACTGTCCACAACTGTGCTTACTGAAAACAATTCTGCTTTTGGATATGAGGTATGACCATGGGAAATAATTTTTATTTCTGTATATTTTTCCAGATTCATTGATTAAATGGGGTTTCTATACACCACTTTCAGCAGTTTTTTCAGCTACATTGTGCCATCCAGTTTTTATTGGAAGAGGAATCCAGAGTACACATTGAGAACTCCCAAATCTATGGCAGAAAAACTCACAATCTGGAGGCGAGTACACCTTGCCCCAGGCCAAACGCAAACTCACAACTGAACTGTTGCAACACCAGTTATCTATAGTAGATATGACTAAACTACCTGTATCACTTGACCACCGAGGCTCCATATTCTACAAAAAAATCCTCAGTACACTACATTCACATAATTACTTGGATTCTGCATCTTTGCACTTGCTGAATACACAGTCTATACCAAGAATTGGGTCCATGAAATATTTAGTTTGGGCCATTGATACATTTGTAATTTGTATAAAGGCAAAAAATATTTTTCACACTGACTGTAAAATTACAGTAGGTCAGAAAATAAAACATACAACAGGCCTTTTATGAATTGTTTTCTATATATATATTATATATTATATTATCAGTATGTAAGATCAGAGTAAGTAAAGAAGATGAAATAAACACACATAAACATAATTAAATATTTTCAAGTTACAGTGTAGTTTGAATTTTCATGTGGACTTTGACACAAACCATTTTTGACATTGGAGATGAGAAGGCAATTGTTTTAAAAACAATTTTCTTTAATTCTGCCATTTTGGACAATTTTATGTGTATAATTGTAGGAAAAACATCAACTTTCGGAGAAAACAGTCAAATGTTTTGTGCAAAGATGGAAAAAAATCTTTTGTGACCAAACAGAGTCCCAGCCCTTCGTCCCCTTTGTTATTTAGAAAATGGTTTGTGCCATACTAAATCAAATAATTTGCTATTGTTCTGTATTGACATTTCTTATAATTATCACTATTTCTGCCAAAAAACTTATTGTGCAAATGTACAGATATGCGCATTGTAAAATAAAACACTTTATTTTTTTCAGCAAAGTACAAGTGAATCTTTAGTTACCCACCATGACAAAGCAGTACAAACTGAGCATGTGAGCATCAAGAATCAAGAAGTCCAAACAATATACGAGAAGGAATTTTTGAACGCTAAAATTGAAAATATGATTTTAAAGAATAAAATGAAAACAGGTGAAGAAACAAAATACAGTACAAATGCTTCTGCTGTTAGCACACCACTGTCATTGGAAAGTATAAAGAATAATGATGCAAAAATGAAACTTTTCACGGGATTAACTTATGACAATTTTTTAATTTTATTTGAATTTCTTGGTGAAAGTGTACAAAACTTAACATACTGGGATGGTAAAAATACAAGAGAAAACATAAGAAAAGGAATGAGAAAACTTGAACCTCAAGATGAACTTTTCCTAACATTGGTACGCTTGAGAAGAGGATATAGTCTTGATTCTATGGCTCATTTTTTTGGGATTGCAGCATCTACAGTCAGTATAATTTTTACAACATGGATTCAGTTATTATACTGTCATTTTAATGACTTGCGTGATGACATGTTTCCGGAACGACAACACTTTAAAAAGGATCTACCCAGAGTTTTCAAAACATTCAAAAATATCCGTTGTACAATTGACTGTACTGAATTTTTTGTACAAATGCCAAGAGACTTCCGGCGTCAAGGAAACTTGTATTCTTCATACAAAAATCACCATACCTACAAAAGTCTCATAGCTGTAGCTCCAAATGGTGCAATTGTATTTGTGTCTGACCTTTTTGAGGGGTCAATAAGTGACCGAGCAATAATAGAAAAAAGTGGATTTTTAGAAAAAATAAACCCTGGAGACCTTGTGCTAGCTGATCGTGGGTTTACCATTGAAGATTTATTGATAGCGAAACAAGCCACTTTAAATATTCCACCATTTTTAGGAAAACGTACAAAATTTAGTGCACAAGAAGAGTTAAAAACAAGACGCATTGCAAAAGCCCGTATTCATGTGGAAAGGGTTATTGAAAGAGTAAAAAAATTTAAACTATTGAGTGGAAATATCCCATTGTCACTTTCTCCAATGGCAAATCAACTTGTTTTTGTGGCATGCTGCCTTGTAAATTTTCAAGAACCACTTGTGAGATAATTTTCTGTGTGTCAAGTGCTGCGGTAACAAATAAATATGTTTTTTTCTTCTAAAAAAGGATAAAAATTTTCAGCATTAGTGTTTGGTATATTATTGCATTGTAATGTAATTTGATATGGACATTATTGCACGGTAGCATTTAAACATTGTGCTTATGCCAACAGTTGCTTTTTACAGTTTTTCTTCAATATTATTGTAGTAACTCTGCATAAATATTTTGATATATATATAGGTACACTATTAAAAAAGTTATTGTTATCCAGTTTCATTTGTTCATTTCCCCTTTAAACATTGAAAGAGTGATGCAACCTGAAAATATTAGGTTGTAATATGTCATTTCAAAGGAGGCAGTAAATGAATACATATAGTTGCTCTTGCTGACAAGATAATAAATATTGCTGTTTAATTATAACGTCTAACATGTCTGACAATTTAGTCTAAAATGACAGGAAGCATCTTTCGTGGAATTTTCATTTCAAAAATTTCTGGTGCGATGACTTTATGCCATAAATAAGTTACGTTTGTCATCATATCAGTTATCAGTTGGTCATCACGTCTGATACGTTCCACATTTGGTTTGCCTACTGGTGACCATAAAACAAAATCACACCATTGAAGCCCTGTAATTGCCAACTGAAACTGTATTTGAAAATAATAAGCGTGATTTGTTTTCAGCTCAAGTGGTGTATTGTCAGATAAAGGTCTTGCGAAACAAGCATGATAGAGTTCTGATTTTTCTATTTTCTTGTCCTCCAATTGCTTAAACAGGTTTGATGGAGCAACTGTACGAAACAGTTTCGGACATTTTATTTCGACAAGTCCAAATTTATGCGATTCTGACGCATCACAAACAAGACCGTCTGGACTGCATCCTAGCTCAGGCCACAAGTTGTTGACCCAAAAACCAGTTTTCATGACACGAAACCCTGTATTTGAGACATTTGACATCTTCAAACTCGTATAATCATTTCTAGCCTGATCTTCATTGTCTTTGCCATATTGTGTATGTTCAGTCGAAAACGGATTTAAATCCCATATATTGCTACTTATGTAGTTGAATAGCTTCTGCTTTATTGCAGTTGTAGATGCTTCTTCATGACGTAGCAAACTGCCCAGTGTGTTGGCTTGTTTTGCAGTGGAGGCAGTAATACGAAACCAACGGTTTGCTTTCCAAGTTATCGACTCAGACTGTAACTCTGTACCAGATATCATATGAATTTCAGTATCATATTTGGTGCCGTCTTTCCTTAAATTATCAAACAATTCTGTAACCAAGTGTTTCAACACCCCTTTCCTTGCATCATCAATATTGTATTCAGTGTGCTTAAATGGAAGTAATGTTTCCCACATGGATACTTTTCCGGTACTCCATCCAGTTAATTTTAGGTTAGAAATGAAGCTATTTTTACTTTTCATGTCAACACCTCTTTCTACTTCTGGCCTCGGATCAAAGTCACAAAGTTTAGCTTTTTTTTCTTTATAGAAGGTGTAACTTGCCTCCGTCACCTTACCAGGGTTCTTATTAATTTTTTTTCCTAGACCCCATGCTTGTGGCCTGCTGGTACAAGATGGAGGGTCATAACCATTATCCACACAGTGTTTATTTAGAAAAAGTAATAAAGCTGCAACATGGTTACATCGTCCTAGTGCAGATGCAGGACATGTGCAACTTGCATCTAGTACAGCACCACTTGCCCGAGATATTGTGACATGCACAATGCGGTTTTCATTTCTCATCGACGCCGCTACTTTTCCCTTAACAAAATAATTACCATTGTTGTATGTGTCCATAACTGAAAAAACACTACCACTTTTGACATATTGTTCTCCCTTTGTCAATGGTTTGGATGTCATGTGAGACAAATCAGTATCTACTTGTTTCCCATCTTCACCAAGGAGCTTGACACTTTCTAACAGGTAATAATAGATATGTCCATAATTAAAATTACTTGGTACCGATTGGGAAGGAAAAGCTTTCCATCCTAAAACTGGGGGAAGTGAAGGGTGTTGTGCGTTGTCATCACTGCATTCTTTCTTCACTTTTTCTAGCTTCATGTCGTACCATTTTCCCTGATCAACACCAACGTCAATCTCGTCTGCCTTACCAGCCTTGATTGCATCTTTACACCTACAAGAATAATTACAGGTGTTATTTATGCCGTGTCATACTTGTAAACAAAAAGTTAAACATTTCGTCACGTTATTTACCTGTTTACAGAAAAGAAAAATATAAATAAATGAACTACCTTTGACTTCGCATTTTCTGGAAGCACATGTTGATCGTTAAAATATTTAATGACCGATGTAATAAATCCAACATTTGAATATTAGTTACACCTTTGTGTGATCAGCCAATCCCGTTATTCGGTACAATTTACCTGTGGTCACATTGCATGGATCGATAATTTTTTATCCAGGTAAAGAGCGTATTTCAACAGTTGACAAAGAAGGTGGGCGTTGTTTTGAGGTTACTCACCGTTGAAGTAGGTCAGGTCTGTTTCCCGATGTTTTTAAGCCTCTGCACTCCAGCCATCTTTTCAACTGAACATTCCCGCAACTTTCAAATTCATCCAAATTAATCTTTGCACCTGGAACATCTTCAGAAGTGAGATTTACTTTTTGGAATACTTGAGTGGACGCCATTGTCTTTACGGATTTGTTTGTATGAGGCTGGGTCACGTGATACAATTATGAATATACATGAGCATTTTGTGACGTATCGATCGATCTTTGCTATTGGTATTTGCTGCTTCTCCGCTAAGCACGCAGCATTAAGGAGTAAGAGCAAAGACTGGTCGGCTCGGAGTCAGAA
>JAOXYI010001234.1:0-13917 GCA_028566495.1 Lithophaga antillarum
CTACTCATTTTAATGTTAGAGCACTCTATACGTCATTAATCAGATCACTTGATAATATTTTGATCGAGGGAAAGCGGTGCAGTAATGGATAAATTCACTTTACATTATAACAGAGATGAAACACCTGCTTGTAAACAACTATACTGTATAGTGCTTTATTTTGGTGATGCTGAAATTTCACGGTTTTCCAGAATTGGGCTTTTTGACCAGGAATTAAATTGGCGCTTTCAAAACTTATTCTTTAAGACTTAATTGTAATTAATACAATTTTTAACTATTGGTGGTGTTAAATTTTGGCGATGTTTCAATTATCCACCTAAATAGCCAAAAAATAAAACCACCGTCAAAATTAAACGCTATATACGAATTTAAAATAGCCAAAAATAAGACGGAGAAAACATTTATTTACGTACACAAATGTAACCAGAATCTTTTTTTCCTTATCACTACCTTTACTATTAAGTAAAATACCAGTAAATTGGAAGATCAATTTATTTCTAACAATGGCTGTTTCATTAGCAACATTAATGTTTCCGAGACCGACTTAATAATAAGATTTTGTTAGTGAAAGAAGGATACTATTTAGTCCTCGGTAGGCACATAGTTACTATTTATGCTTTGAAACAGCTTTGAATGAAACCAAGGGATTGTTTCGATCAGGTTGACCAACAGATTATTAACTCTTATTGTTTACGACCGACAACCAATCAAAAGGACGTTCGATTTTGGGTTGCAGATTAAAATCAGGACATGATTTGACACAGTTGTATATTATTATATAGCTATCCGACTCAGCGGGAAAAAATACGAAAACTACGTATTGAATACACATTATTTTGTAGTTTTAAGCGTGTAACAGCGAAGACCGAAACACATTTATACCACGCGTGGCTGCGCTTCATGAAAATATGCAAACGGCCCTTGTTTTTCCAATCAAATAAAACTGAAAAAAAAATATGAAATCTATCTTGGAAAGTGTCAATATGAAATAGATGACGCGTCTATAGTACACTCGCAAAGTAATGACAAATCCGTTCTATAACATTACACAATTTTGTCTAGGTAAACTTAATTTTCTAGATCTCGTAGACCATAGTAAAAAATAATGCTTGAGTACAGACATTTTAATATTTAACATCAATGAAAAATAAGCAATAGAATACAGTATAATTATTATCTTTCTCTGCTTTCAGCTTGTGGATGGATGGGAGATGAACAATGAAATTTTTCCAAGTCCGGATGATCACGAAAGGACGCTAGAAGAACGTTATCAAACATACTGTGGTCTTCATAAACCGTCCAAAGTATATGTGGCTTCACAAAACGTGGCCTTAATACAATACCTTATTCCAGTAGCAGGACAGGACAAGGGTTTAAAGTCAAGGTTAAATTTGTTAAGACAAGAATTTAAAGTCAAGGTTAAATTTGTTAAGACACCACAGCGTGAGTGATTGACAGTTATTTACTAGTATCTGATGCGCGTGTTGCGTTCATTTCAGTTATTTTTCTCATTAGTAATGGGTTGGGATGGGGACGTGTAGTGTCTTGCTGTGGACACGATAAAGACCTGTTCGTTAAGAGCTGGCTATCTGGGCCGCTACATTGGCAAATTTGTCCGACAGGTCATATTCCTTTCTTATAGTTCCTTTTTCATAGTACATGTAACAGTCAAACTTTTTCCTTGTTGCAACAACCCATCCATGTTTTATTACGTAACAGGAGTCCCGTTTCTCGGGTTATAATAACAAGTCCGTTCAACCTCCACCGACCGGGTAGTAGAGATCTCCTTGTTAGAGTGTTGGCTTTGGTGCGAGTTGTCTCGGGATCGAATCCCACCGATGGACATCGTAATTTCGGGAGACAAATCATGCTCTTCTGTTACAAATAGTTTCTGTTTCTTATTAAAGTTTTTTCGTCATTATAAAGCTGTAGTATTGCTGAAAATGACTTTAAACACCAAACAAACGTTAGTCATGGCTTAGAATAAGATTAACACAGCTTTACTCTACGTTTGAGTCTATATGGCTAATAACACGATAATCATAAAATTTTAACTTCATGGACTCGTCAAGCAAATAGCATTATATAACATTGATAAAAGTAGTAAAGGATTTTTATTTATATATAATCTTCAGATTTTAAAAGTTAGGAATGTTGGCTACAAAGCAATTCCGACATCAGACAAAATGTGCCTCGGTCCTCACTTTTACGCCTATGTAAACTACAAAAATATTCATTCAATTCTTAAAATACAACATATAGAAACGATCATGGAAGTCGATATTCTGTCATGAAACTATCTCTTAAGAATGGAAGGACATCACGCCTAAAAACTGGAAGTACATAAACTAATAAGCAATACAACAATAAAATCCTGAAAACACTGCCTGTCTAATTTCTATACGCTAACAAACATGTTTCTATTTTGTATCACAAACATCATTGCACTTTTGTTAGTTACTGACTTTGAAATTCTCGGTACTGAATAAGGTGACTCTTATGGGTTTCTTAACCCGCATGCATTTCTTTTCTATTCATTTATTCTTTTTTGTTTCGTTTAACCTTATTTTCTTATACTTGATTTCTGATATCTTCATTTCTGGACTGTTCTTCAGCAAATGTCTCTTGGTTGTCATTATAATAGAGGTCATTTTGCAGCAATTATTTTTCGGATTAGATATAACTGCAGTCGCTCTGATTAGCTTAGTTACAAGAAAAGTATTGAAAATCGGAGGCGTTTTTACAAGAAACCTAATATGGTATGAAATTTAATGAATTACATCTAAGAAAAAATGGATTTCATTAATATGATCGCAAAAATATCCTTGGTAACAACCAGTGAGAACAGATTGCAGTATGATTCGCTCAGTTAATAAAAATGCAAATTACCTGTTTTTCTTCAAATTTGTGATTATTTAGAGTTCCAACATGGATTCCTGATTCCTTAAGGAAATGTTTTTCCGTTTCATAACGTGACTGCTTATGTTGCTTACCCATGTATATTTCACCTAAAAAGCACGAAAATAGATGCAGTCTAGTAATTAATGAATAAGCTGAACCTACTATTGGATAACGGATTTCTTTTATCGTTCCACTCATTGGTCTATGCACGTTCTTTCGTGATGGAACTAAGCTACAATGTAATTAGATTTTTTCAGTAATACATTACCTTTCGCAGTCATACCTAGCTGTAGACCATATTAAAATGTACATGTACCTCCAAATAATTCTTGTTTTAATTTCTACTCTTAACTATAATAAATTTTTACGTTGATTACTGCAGAACAATTAGAATTATAATTACTTAATTTTGCGGCTTTAGGAAAATTGTTTTTCAGCGGGAGATTCAGAGGGTTAAGAGGATACTTTTTCTGACGAGAATTTAAAAAATACCCATAGATGTTGGCATTGGAACACTCCTTCCCTCCTTTCGAAATCCGCGTCTGATTGTCTTGAGTGTCTAAAATAGTGACTGTGAAAAATTCAAGATTGATGTGCTTATCTTGAACACGACATCCACAGAAACATTTCCCAACTAATGCTGCTAAATAAATCTCTTGAGTCATAACGTTAATATAACTCACTTTAAAACAAATTATTGTTTAATAACAGTGTCTTCTGTATACTTTCACAGCTGAAGCATTATTAAATTGATGGATTAAATCTTAACAGCTAATTGCATTCAAATCGCATTGCCGTTTACGTGATCTAAAAGACAGGAGAATGACTAAAGATTGCATAGTAATTTCTTCACCCACCAGCCTTGAAATATACAAAAGTCGAAGTGAAGGTTTATTTATATCGTTAAATCTTAAGTGAACTTGCTAATTTGTTTGTTGCTTTTAAAAGTTTAAAATCGATGTCTGAAAATTGATAATAGAGTAAAGTATTAGGTAACAAGCACGCGTCATTCTATAGACGTTTTTCTTCCATTCAGATTGTACAAAGGAGTATGCTCGGGAAGGGTCTTAAATGGCCTTAAATTAGGGTAAAATTATGTTTAGAAAAAATACATAACATTAATTTAGGATTTTACCAAATACAAAACTGGCGCCTTCCGACATGTATTTTTATCAGTGACGTCATAATGATGTCAATTCTGCATTCATTAGTGGAAGTCCATGTTTTTATCTGATTTTTTTACCAGTTTCTCTTCTAGAAAACGTCGGCTGTATTCCTCGATATGAACTATTCTTGGTAAAAATATCTATCTGATCGCAACAGATTTTTTTTTACATAAAAATATTATGAATCGTGGAGTGTGCCCAATGTTTTCTAAAAGAAAATAGAGTTAAAAATTGCACGAAAATTGTCAATTTGGGGTAAAATTGAAATTTGACACAACTTATGAAGACCATTTCACTATAACAGGTGAAAATATGCTAAAAAATTGTTTTGATCACTTAAAGTGGATGCCGTAAGAAGCCAAAACCACTTGTATGTTGTGATATTACATTTTTTATTTTTCGGGCTGAAATGTGCCCTTCGTGAACCGTCTCCTTTACCCCACACCCACTCCCGGAGACGATTGACTGTACATTTAGAATATACAGTTAAGTCGTCGATGAACAACACATGACAGTTTGAATTTTTCATCATCTCATAGTCTTAATTAGTTGAAATTTTTAGTATATATATATTTGAATTTGACATATTGATTAAAATATGAAAATTTCCAGATATGATAAATAGCATCGATGAAACACACACACACACACACATAAAAAGAAGAAAAAATTTAACAAACTCCGTGGCATATTTTCGTGTGTTATTTACAGTTTAGATTTTCACCCTTTTTTGTAGTCTTGTCGTTTGTTAACTTTTTTAAATAACTTTTGAGCTTTCATTTACTCAGATGAAACATATTTAATTCGTTTCTGTAATCTTCTCCAAGATTTATAGTCAAGTGATCCTATAACTTACCAACCTCTTTTTTTTAAATTCTAGCCTGCAATGAAGTATCATCAACAGAAACGGGTATCCACACGCTAAAGAATTACGGATCAAGAAGGAATTGCTCTATATCTATCATTTACCCGGAAACCATAGAACCATCATCAGTAGATGTTGGCGTGACACCAAAAGAAACAGTTGTGGTGGCTGACTTTGGAATAACAAACAAAGTATGTTAATTTATTTGTTTTATTACATTTGACATTCTCATCATTCATATAAAAGTTAAAATTAAAATAATCGTTTCAGCAGTCAAAAATAAAATTACTCTAAATATCACCTCGGACCAGACATTACTGGCTACTTTCAAGCATCACTCTACATACAAGTGGGTTGCACTAATAAGAATATGCTTTTTTCTCGAATAATATCACTTTTGCAACGCCGTTTCTGTACCATTGGCAAAAAAAGTAATATAAGCAGCAGAATGTGATACTGAGTAACGAATAACAAAAAAAAACAACAAAAAAAACCAAAAAAAAACCAAACAAAAAGCAAAAAAAAAACCAAAAAATATCAAGATAGAAAGGCCTTATTTCGCAACTGTTTAATGTATCTTTCATCTTTATTAAAGTCATTTCTATTAACTTGGAGGTAACACATAGCGATACAGGTTTATCCATAGTTAGCTCAGTGAGATACTATTCTTCTCTATTTGAACAATATAATTTATTACATGTAATTTTTCATGACAAAATGTCAAATATTTTGCTTCAAAAACACACCTAATCATTTCAGTACACTTCTGTCAATATATTCAAACTATCTGTAATTTCATGGACACAACCAGAATACCAATAATATAGACTATATCCATGCTGCCGCACGGAGTAGGATTGTCTTTACACGTACTGGAATCGTCCTTGTTATGTAAGGTGCACAAATATCAAAATCCAGCGCTAAAACAACCACTGCAAAAGTTTTACAACAACATTTATAAATTATTAAACAAGTATTTAGCTGGTTACAAGTACGTTTCTGATGACACAAGATAGAACCACTGGTTTTGAAATTTCTGAAACTTCTTTATGACTTTACATCTACCTTGGGAAGTGAGAATGACAACAAATGCTACATACATTCTGGAGCAGAATCCTACCCTTCTGACTCACCATCTTGTGTTCATGTTGTCCAATCTCCAGTTTTCATTAACATTATATTTATGTTCACTTGCGTGCAGTCTCGTAGACCGAGTGTACAAATTAGTTCGTCACATCTACCTGTAGAGATACCCCAACTGAAAGGGCTAAAACAAAAAGTACAATCCGAGTGACACAAGACAACACTAATCAACAAATAATAAATAAAACATAACTAATAGAACAAAAGCTCAGACAACACTCCTGCACACACCAGGCTCCGGAAGGGAAAACATTTCCTGCTTCTAGGCTGGTCCACCTGTCTATGATACATTAGTACCTTTATGTGTACATAGGCAGGTAAATATTAACGCCATTCTGGGCAGAAACAATCCCAGTTGCAATGCATTCTGGGTATGTGTTGTCTCCGGATGTGACGCACATCGTATTATCACAAGTAGTACGTGACGTCACAATGCTTAAAATAGAAGGTCTGCGACGTCACATCACTAATTATAGCACAACCTCGGCTTCATTGTTAACATGGCGTTACCCTTTACCTGTCTTGATATATTGAAATATGTAATATGCACTAATATATCTAGACAGGAGAACTAGTCTACTCCTGCTTCACGCGGCTACTCATCAATACATTTGCAATCCATAATACAGATGAAAAATTCCAGAAAGTGGCGTTAATTCTCATTAAATGAATCAATGAATCAGTCAGTTTAGTATTTGTATATATATTTTTGATCAATTTCTCCTATGGTGCTTGACTTTTGTCGTAAGGGATGACAGGAGTTGAGAAACGTCGGTTACTGTGATTGTAACTGCTTGTCAAGAAATAACTTAATGTCACTGATTAGAAATGATAGTAGATTAAGAACGTTTCAGCAAGGTTTGTTACTGTGATAGTAACTGGTTGTCAAGAAATAAATGTCATTAATTTTTCTAGTGCATGACCTCTAATGGAGCTGACTTTGTAGAAGTCATGGGTGGCAACAGTTTTGAATTATCGCCAGCAGAGAGAAAAGGGATCATTTGTGGAATGAAATCGAATACAGGTAAGAACGAAACTAAATATACGAACACTTTTTGCACTGTCATGCCAACGCTAAATACGTCATGCTGTAAAATTTAAATGTCATATTTGTTTCCTTGATAACAGTACACTCAGAATTCGTAAATGCTTAGGGTGTATTAAGTATCAGAATTTTACAAAATATCATTAACTTGAATTGCTTAAATTAATTTTTACAATTACCTCGAAAAATCTTGTGTTAAAGAATTATCATTTAGATTTGCATGTGACTTTATTGATGAAAAAAGGCATAACAGGTGATGCAGAAACTAACTATGCTTCAAGGTGGTGGATTTCCAGGTGCCTATCGGAAAAGTACATTTGTAACCATGTCCTGTGGCTTTATTAATCAAAACCTTTACAGGTTTGAAAAACGGTTAAGTGCAGGCTGAAAAGTTCAATAATTAATCATTGACGATGTAGAAAGCATTAGTTGGCATTATGATACTGAGAAACTATTCTCTTACATCTGACACGGAAAACTCTCACCTGTTTCTACGTAAGAGATCATAATATTTCACACCTCTCTAGAAACAGATTCAGGACACTTTACATATGACAAAAAAGTATCAATCACCCTTTTTCTGGGAAAGATACTTGTCTCACACCCTCAGGATAAGATCATTTTCAAAATAGGCACGCCTCATTCAGAATGCGTTTGGCCTTGAAAAGGTTACAATATATTAAGCATTTCATATTTTGTCGATTGTTTATAATTACGATCATAAAATGTCTTCAGTTTATATTTTAGTAAGTCTATATTTGTCCGATGTATCTACATGGGACTTCAAAATGTAGACGAATACTACATAGTGGAAAGAGTTATCTTTCGTTGTATAATGTATATTGTGTCTAAAACAAAAAGGAAAGATGTCACCTAAATTGATCTTTTTGTGACACATATAGCAAATGACAATATAATCAGCGTTCCAAACGAGAGCTGAATTTAATGTTTAATATTTAGTTGGTGTCTGACTGACGGAAAGTTAGATCAGTCGTAAAAATTATACGGATAATAAATGTATCCAACTTTATGTACAAAAAATTGGAAGATGACCATTCCCTGTAAATTGAGAATAGTGAATTTCTTTCTTAGCATACTCATAAATTTTGACAGCAGACTATCAGTACAAGTACCTATTAGATACAGACGAGCTTGCATTAAGCAACAGTGCATGCTGATGTATATACATCAAGTATGTATGTTATTCTTGAAGGGTATAAATTGGGAAAAGTAATTTTTTTTTTATTTACGGTATCGATAGAGACAAATTAAGAAAATTCAAATGAGATGAAATGAGGTCCAAAACTGAACAGAAAATAACTACTTCTAAATAGTGACACTATTGATATTCGTATCAATGCAGCAGCATACCTATGTTGAAGTTATTCCAAGAACAAAAAAACAAAAACAAAACAAACATACAAAAAGAAATCTCTATATTATGATTTCAAAATTACAACGTTTACCTTTACTGAACTAAGCAAAGTATTTGCATGCTACAGAGCAACTTTCGATATAGAATGGGAATACCGAAGTTCATAGATCATATATATCCATAGGACGAGACAAGACCGTTACCAGTAAAGGAGCAAACACAAACACTAACGTGGGAGCAAAAGACAGACACGGCACTGAAAACTAAAGCTATGCCAATACAAACTCCCATAGAAACCGAGACATAGGTTCTGGGTTGAAAATAAATCAATTTGGATTTTTTCAGGAATAAAAATTTTATCCGTTCAACATTTTTAAAAGTCAAAATTTTAAAGAAACATATGCAGTGCAAACACTCTAATACACGGTTAATGAGCATGAATTCTGTTTTCCATAATGCAAATAAAACTATAAACTCCGTTCTTCTTTATTTTGTGTGCAGAAGGAAATAATTGATTCAATAATGAATTGATTAGTGTTTTATGGTATTGTAAGCAAAATAGTAGCTATAATGTGATAGGAGAGTTTCAATTAAAATAGACTGATTAAAACCAGGGTGCTGTGGTCAGGGGGCATTTCGATGAGATTATATGGTCATGAAAAAGAAACAAGAAAAGCGAATAATCATTCGATGCCCTGAACAAATAATAATATTCATTACATAAATTCAAAAAAAAAGAAGAACTGAAAAATTATAGGTGAATATTAATCATGTGACACTCAGAATCTCAATTTTCTTATTTTTTGTTATTTCTTGTTTGTTTCAGAAACATACAGATGGGTGTTTGTCTTCAATACAGTTATATCTGCGGATTTATAAAAATAACGACGAATGTCAGTCAGTTAAAAACATTAAAGTGAAATCAATTGCAAAACATTGTATATACTTCTGTATTAAATCTGGTTTTTCAAACTTTAAAACAAGTGTTTTCACAAATATTTTGCTGTTTATACAGAGGAGCAAAAAGAACCATTCAAAAATTATTCTTATTTATTGTTATTCTTATATCTTATTCGTCATTAGGTGACACAACATTACTGATATTTTGAAACAGAAGCATTGCAAAACAATGCACCCTATTCTTATTTTATCAAGATATCTTATCCGATGCAAGTTATTAATATGCATATCTTTTTCATTAAGACTCCAAAAAGTTCAAAATTTAAAAAAAATAATTGATCTAATAAATTGGTGAAAGTAGCCCAAATAGTTATTAAATATTTGTATAACCGAATGCTCATTTTTCTGTACTGTATATTAAAAAAAATATCTTTAAAATACTTTCTTCAAATTTCTAACCAAATGCTTAGGTTAGCCGTGAGCCACTTATTGTCTCACCTGAGCAAATGGCTTACCTGAGTATTTGAGATGAGAAAAGACCCAACTGCACACCTCCAGTACGTAATTTCTATAGATTTCTAACGTACAGCTAATTATATTCGCAAGTGAAGCACATGAGCATTGGTGAGCATATTTTGTATGGGTGTGTTAAGCGTTAAAATTTTAAATAATCTGTTTTACCTGGAAGACGTTTCTGTTATTTTTATCTATTGTACGATGTACAATGTATTGGACTCCGTAGAGGTCTTTAACTTATTGATTTAAATCCGTTAAAGACTTTTTCTGACGCTTTGTCTTTCCTACAAGCGATATACCTCTTTAATTAAAATTAAATCAATCTGAGAGCGCCCGAAATGCACGCAAAATGATTTATTGAAGGTGCAGTTTGACGCATTGAATCAATAAATAACTTCTTTCATTCTTCATTTTCTTCATATTTAATTTTTCTAAATATTCATTATTTTGATCCCCGGATTTAAGGCACTCTCTGTATCAAGTTTATTATGAGCGCTTGGATGGGTTAAGGCAATAAATCTAGTACGTTCCTCAATATTTATGGATGAAATAGACGAGAAATCCGTAATATATTAAATTTAATCTTTTGCACTAATACCATATATACTGTATAAATGAAAAAGTTTTGTCAATATTTTAGTAATATATGTAAGATATAGTATTTGGCTAATGGCTATTACCTTATATTTATCACGCTGACTCGTAAAAGTGATGGAAACAGATTTCTACTTGTTGAATTTTAATATGTTGTGTTATCCTAGATAATAATAATTATGTACAATCATAAGCCGTATACTCTTTTCAAATAAGTAAATGAAAACAAGAATTAAAAAAAAAAACAGATTATTGTCTTATTTTGTATAAAAACAACAGCGATAAGATCTGAATTAAAAAAATATATAATTATTAAATTTGGTCAATATCTTACATTTCGACTTAGGTAATTGAACTTTGTAGATACGCAATTATACATGTCAAGTATACCCTTCAAACAATCTTGAGAAACAACAAGTAACATGGCAGTGAGAAGTTGTACATGATAACGATGTAATAATCCTTCCTCTTGGGAAATTTTTGGGTAGTTAGTGATTGCATTAGTAATATATATATACATATATAAATTCAGGATGATATTAACCAGACAATGTCAATACAATTTATCTTCGCAATTAAAAGTTCTCCTCGCCTTGTACATGATGTAGTGGTTATACTGCTGTTAATTTATGCTAGGTGATGACGTCCTAGGTGTAAAAACAGGGCAAGTTCAAATCTCGGACAGAGAAGTCTTGGAAATCAAATTGCGATTTCAACTGATTTTGAAAGCTATAATTTTAGTGACATTGTTTGGATAATATCATCCTGCATATTAACAATATTCCTTAATCTTTTATCTTCAAGATCCAGTGGTGAAGATATACGGCTGTGTGTTATCCATCGTCAAGTTTTGTGATTGTGTGTAAAAATAAATAGTTGGGTTGTGTCTGATTATAGATCCTCACAAGTACACATGTATATCGTTATAATCGCAATTAAAAGCTCTTCCCACATTATACACCATGTGTACATTAATATGTATAACATGTATAATTTTTATCCTTAAGTGACAGGGGAAAGTAGCACTACCCAATGAACTGTTGATTTTTATAGACGGGGATTTGGTGTAGTGGTTATACCGCTGTTAATCTATGCTAGGTGATGACGTCCTAGATATAAAAATGGGGCAAGTTCAAATCTCGGACACAGAAGTCTTGGACATCAAATTGTTACTTAAATTGGTTTTGAGAGCTAAAATTGTAATGACATTGTTTGTTTAATATCATCCTGCATTTACAATATTCCTCAATATATATATTTAATTCAAGGGAACAGCATTAATTTATTTTGTAGAGCAGGAGTCATTCTAAATATCTGACATGAAGATTTTGAATTTTTTATTATCACGTCACTGTGAGACATTTAGAAATACGACGCAAGGGGAAATGTCTAAAAAGTCTTTTTTTTCCGAAACCATCTGATGGAATGGAAACAAACGTGGCAGGGATGTTCTTTGTTCTTTTCTACAAAATTTATACTTCTGGAACAATTGGAAATCCAAATTTGCCGCCATTGTGGGAAAAGTTTAACATAGGACTCAGTGGACAATGTGTAAAAAAGCTTTTTGATGCGAAACAGGAAAGGAAGCAAATATAGCAGGAGTGTTTTGTGGAGAGTATTGTACAAAGTTTGTACTTTTGGTATCAGTCGGAATTTCACGATGGTTGCCAAGTAAATAATTTGTTCTGATCTGTTTAAATTTCAACAAACTTCTTGTCAGAAATGCGTGGCTGGTCGAACTGTAATGTTGTCATAATGTTTCCCAGTCGGTTCTTTACTAAGTACATGGCCGTCATGACTGATAATGTGTTCTGACATTTCAACAATCTTGTCAGAAACCACATGTTCGATGAAACTGTAATATTGTCATAATGTATTTCGATAATCATAACATAAATTTGTACTTCTTGTATCGATCGAATATCCTAAACAGTCGCCACAGTGGTTTAACATAGGATATAATTAGCAAAGTTTAAAACGTTTAACCTGAAACAACTTGACAGAATAACAACAAACTTGACTGCAATGTCTCTTAAATGACATTCTTCTTTTAGCTGACAATATACTAAAACGAGGTTAAATTGCTTTGCATGCAATTAGATTTCTATCACATTTTAAGCGTAGCAAAGGCGGAGATTCATTAAGGTCCCAAACTACCCTAAACTTGGGCGAAAAATTATTTTATATATGTCCACATTATTGATTTAGAATGTTAAGAAGTGTACAAAAATGATAGTTTTGCTTCTTCACTTTATTAAAGACGTAGATATAATGTTGAATGAAACATTGATTGAAATGTACTTTTCACGGACATTTTGGCAACTATTATCGTAAAATTGCCAACGTCGAAAAGTAGGAAACCTAAAGAAATCCACGTATTTGTATATATATAATCCAAAACGACAATATAGAGTTCAACCAAGTCCGTTTAAGGAGTGTCCTACAAGTAGACGTTTTTACATTTCAGACTTAAAAAGTAAGACCTTCCATCACAACATAATGTGGATATCTTATGGCATCCATTTGCAATGAACAAACAAATTATTTTTATACTTGCGCATGCATGTTTATAATGGACAAAACATATAATATACTTTTTACTTGTCACACATAGTGTAGGTTAAGCGACATTTGAATACCACTGAGTTATGAAATAACATAGTCCAGACATAATAAGACAACACCAGCATGAACGAAACAAAAATAGCTAAAGATCAGTCAACACTAACTCCTTCACAAAAACGTCAGCGTTAACAGATGTGTTGAGAAGGCAAGCTTCTGTGCTGTACCTAGATTTCAAATATTTAGTTTTACCCAAAATAAATGAATTCCTGTAATCTGAGCCAGAGTTTACCGTAGGAAACATTGGCTACACCTCTCAACACGAATTATTTTAAGGAGAATCATGCAACTAGATAGTGACTTATTATTCATGATTCTTAGATTTATTATCTTAAGTAACTGTAATTAACATTTTTTGCTAAACCTAGTTTCACATAAGATAAAGATCACATCAATAATTCCTGCCGATTTTTCGCTCACGCCGATTTCAGATCAGTATGAAAAACACGTCCAAAAAGGCTATCTCTCTGTCATTTCTGAAAATCTAAATTACCGAGTCGGCTCTGCTACGGTAAAATTTCTGAATTAAAAAAAAATAGACTAAAACTCTTAAATTTGCATCATCACACGAAAACAATGATTTCGTTGGACTTTGATAAGGAATTAGTATAAAAGCTTTCTTGAAGTACTAATTTTATTTCTCCGGTCCAAAGTATAATGACCGTACACCGACAGTGTTATCCTAAGCAGAGAGACATCTCCGAAGTAATTAGAAGTTTTCAACTATACGTATCATGTTCAGTCACTTGACCTATTACTCTCCTATATTGTATAAGCACATTTTTGAAAT
>JAOXYI010001339.1:0-13914 GCA_028566495.1 Lithophaga antillarum
GTTAAATCAAATACTAACCTGAAGCCACTAGGAAACCAGGTGAGCGATTCAGGCTCACTCAGGTGAGCCTCTAGTTGTGTAAATAGTATATATTCAAACTGTTTGAGACCAAATCCTTTGTTGCAACAACTGTTTAAATGCTTCTGGATATGATAAAGTCTGCTTAGCAGAAAAACTGGAGTGAAATCACATCTGTAGACGCGTCTTAAAAGTGTTAATATTAATGTTTACAACCATGTCAGTTTTATACTGATCGTTAATTGTATCCTTAAATAGCATCTCCATTACGTTTTCGAATTGTCTTCCTGATTTTTATGAAACTATAATAAACATTGTAGTTGTTGCAGGTTGGAAATTAGTTTTTATAGAAATCTGTTTCTTTCTGTCCGAACAAATTTTGCAAAGAAGATCTTTTCAAGAAGTTTTCATGTATTTGGATGATTTTTGCAAGGTACAATAAAGATTGATATTGAGAATCAGAAATATCTTTTTAGACAAAATTTGTAGCCTGTTAATCTAAGAATATATATATGTAAGTCATGACCTGATATCACAATCCAGCTGTTTCAAAATTGTTTGAATTCTAAACACGAATTTAATAGCAAAACTGCTTTTGTTTAATGACATTACACAAACAGTTTATTGTATTACGTTCCTCTCGTCTTCCACTTGTAGAGAATAATTAGTTTATATCGGAGAAATAATTTAAAACCTTAATATCTATATTCAAAGAAAGCTTAAGAAGCTGCAGAACATTTCCAAATATTAAAGCACATTACTGATAAGATAATCACATGATCTGAATTGGAACATTCCTGGGAAATATTACATAAGTTGATTATATCAGTCATTCAACAAATATCTTGTAAGAAACACAATATTTACCAGACAGAACGTTTGGAGTCAGTATGAAGATTCAGCTGGACTAGATTCAAGTCTTAGATGAGTCGGCTCTGACTTTTAGTTTGTAATGTTTTAAACCATACCACTATAAAGAGAAACAAAGAGTGGACGAAACATAGATTGCAAAAGAGTGATAAAATGTGATATTCATTTTGATAACTGTGATAAATGTTTGGACAAAATTCAACGCTCATTTAAGAAACTTACTGAAAGCTGAAAATATCAAAATATTCTCAGAGTACGTTAGAATAACGTCATACAACTGACATAATGTTAAATAAGTCGAAATTGCAACATTTCTACATTTGTAAATATACTTTTGAATATTTTCTTCCGCGTATATTTGTCTTTTTTTCAAATCTTTTCGCTGTTTCAAGTTTCTCTTATATAATCTATGTTTGCATTTGTCCTTATAAATATGGATGGAATTAGATAATGACTTCTTGATGCTTAAATTGAGTTTTAATAAATATATTGGCTTTTATCTTAAAATGGTAGCACAATTTGAGAGAAGTAGCAAATTGGTATTGACTTAAGAAAAGTAAAGACGAGTAAACGAGTTACTAGCCAATAAATATTTTCTTTGTCTTTAGTTAAACAGGTATCGATCATTTTCGTACCGTGTTGCTTTGACAGTTTCTAAAATTGATACAATAATGTCTATAGTCTTGTCGATGTCCTCACTGTTATTACACTTAACACCATGCAAAACCAAACATTGCCATCCTTGGTATGCAAATTTCACTATCGAAAAATCAGTTTATTATTTTTAGAATATTCTGTCAACTATCTCTTTGTTGATTGATTTTTCTTTGCATACTTGCAGAACAATTTTCATCATTATTCAGATTTCTGGTACGGCATTTCAGAGATTTTATCAGACTTGCTGCAAGTCCCCCTCTATATGATAGCTGAAAATTCTGTAAAGCTAACGAAAAATGCTACCAAAGTGTTGCATGATAATGTTTTCAGTCGGATAAAAATCCTAGTGATTTTCCAGCGTCAAAAATTTAATGCAGAATTATTAGTTTTGTATGAAATATATAAAAGATACAAAGGGACATGCAGCAAGGAGGATGACCTCTGACCTGATATCAATACTTCAACGTATATTCATCAACGTATAAAGTTATACTTGCTACATGTCCCTTTGTATATTTTATAGCTTTATATGCTGATGAATTTGATATCAGGTCAGAGGTCGCCGTCGAAACCTCCAATCTCCAACCCATAGGGTACCGATATCGAAGGTTATCGAAAATATGTAAAGATGAGGTTAGTCCTAACATACCAACCCTAAGTTAACTTAAACCCATCCAAATCTGCGATCAGTATCTCTACTTCAGGATAGTTGACGCAGAAATTTGTAAAAATGCAAGTTAACTTGGAATTGTCATGTGTCTACCTTTTTTTAAGACAAAAAGATTCTTCAGATATCTCTTTCTTCCCACGATCTCGGGACAAAATTGGTACCTAGGACAAAAGCATATATTTAAATTTAATGTATCTTCTCCTGTGTCATGTGTGTTGTGAAGATTACATCACTTCTTGACGCTGGTGAATATCTCAAATAACAGGCAAGACATGATTCAAAGAGATTTAATTTCTTAAAACATATCACATATTATATTTGATTTACTCAAAACATTGTCTATGAAGAAGGATGTTTTGTTTTTTCTATATTTGCTCAGTATAATCTATAAATGATTTCTGGCTTTGGCTGGGATTAAATATTAGTTTAACAAGGCATATTGCAAGGAAATGAAAAAGGCGAAAACTTACAAAATAATAAAGCGCTATGATATACTACACAAAGTCAAAGTTTTATCCGGAAATTAATATCGATAAATCGTATGGATGATGATATTTATGATGGCAGTGAACATTTAAAACAGGTGCCGTAAGTATAACATACAAGGACAATAATTTCTCTCAATCTATTTGGTAATTCGCAAACAAAGTATTTTTTTCAAAGATTTCAACTCAATTTGAAGAAAGGCAAGAGTCACCTCCCCTAATTTTCTTCTTTTTAAAGTGATGTCCCTCTTGAAAGGCCACCTCATTTGCACAGAAAAAAGGCCCTTCAAAAGAGGTGGCCTTTGATGGGAGGTTTATTTACTTTATTATTGCAAACTTACTGCAATGCAATTTGGTCTTCCAAGAGAGGATGGCCTCTTAAGAGAGCAGCCTTTCAAGAGGGGGGACTATTGTAATACATTCTAAGTATTTTATTACTCCAGCTAGTTACCTAAACCCCTCTTTCATGCTGCACTTTATATGAGGTCCTCAGAACAGAATTACCGAGATATTTGTGGACTTTTCTGGTGCAAGTGCCAGTCACTACCTGAGTCTTAGGTAGAATTTCATTTTAAATGAGGAAATTTGCTGACAACATATTGATAGATATTTTAGAAAGTATTGTTCAGTCGAAAAAGTACTGATAACTACCAAAGTAGAGAAGTACAATTAGGATATAAATTTTATTCTGATCTTGTAACTATGATCAAGGTCAAACAGCAAGGACTAGCCTTGAAGAATTGTATGAATTATTAGTTTTTCGTTATTTTACTTACTTGATGCTTATATATTTAGAGGCATTTGCGGCGAAAAGCTACTGAAATAATTTCTCACATTTTAATTTGCTTTCTTTAGAACCACTGAGAAGGGCACCACTTGACATTTAAGATTTTAGTACAGGGTTATTTTTTTTAATTTAAAAGACAAATACTATCAATATATAACAGAATTCCTCACAATGAATTAAACAATTGGTCAAATATACGCACAGATTACAGGAGAGAAATTGATAATTAGCATAAACATCTTTCTTTGAGCAAGAATACCTATATAGGGTCTTCCTCTATAGTTAGAAAATGGAAAACAAAACATGGTTATGAGAATTACGCTCAAGATAACAATCAAATTCAATATTGCCTCAATAGATATCATACCAATTTGTCATTAATTCCTAAGGAAAGAATTGACCAGGAGCCATTTGGGTAAAACAATATAATATCAATAAACTATTGGAATAAAAGAATCAGGACAAATACATTTATAAATCTTGACTGTAAAATAGTATACATGAACATAATCTGAAAACAAAACAGATAGATAACTTGATAGTTAACTCTAGGCAATGAGAAAATCATCTGTTTACTTTTCAAGGAACACAGTTCTTTATACCTTTACAAACGTATGACAGTCATGAACTTCTCCCCAAGGAATTTTACAGTACTTAGTGTGAATAGTTTATTGCCCTGGCCAAGTTTACTGTTTTATGGAATTTCTATCTTTAGTGGTCCAATTTACTGGAAGTGACATGGTTTCTTTGACTCTTGTCTCATTCTCTCTACGCCCAACTTTTATTATTTTTCTATGCAATTTTTATCGTAATTCGTTATTTTTTATGTTCGCTATAAACGGTTTTCATTACTTCTATTTATAAACTTGACTTAATAATGGATTGGAAGTTTCCATAAAAGGAACTTTATAACTTATTTATCGAGGTGCTAAGAGGAATTGCTCACTTTACTTAATGCAATAGCCTAATGTCAATAAAAAACAGATAGCAAATTTCTTTTCTTAGGATCCAACAATTAATTGTTTGCCAGACAGGACCATTCAATCAATATTATTTTGAAACTAAACTTTTGTTATGTAAGCAACTATAAGAAAGGCAGCGATGATCCATGGTATTGGAAGTAATGGAGTTCAATGACAGAAGGAGGTAGTTCAATATCAGTATTTTGGTATTTTTCAAAAATGGTTATACGACTTCATGATTTTTAAAATTTTAGAAAGTCAAATATTATAAAATTATGGAAATGTGCTAACAAAGAATACCGGAAATAGTACTATAAAAAATCTTAGTTCTTCAAAAGGTTGATCTAAATCACCTATTAAGTGTTTCTCTTTCTGAGAATCATGCAAAAGGTGACACGTATCAGAGAAAACTATAATAATTCTACGCGTGTGTGTTGAACGGTCAAAATTATGTGGAAATCTCATAATTGGTTTTTATTTAGAGAAATAAATTATGCAGAATCTATTAAAAAATCCAAGATAATTCGTGATTTTATAAGTACAATACCGTGTATTTTTCTTAATTAAATTCATGAAAATCATTGTCCTCGCCACAATATATACCTTTAAATATTTAAAATAGATACAGGGAATTCTTTATCATTTGTGCATCAGTGTGTAGCTTTGTGATATGAACTGCTTGTTTTTTGGGGAAAAAAAACTGGTACTAAATACGTACAATAACTTCACTCTAGCTCTACAAACTAATGAATTCATGTGAAAGAAGAAACCAGTCGCGAGAGGGTATTAGATTCGACGTTTGTGACGTCATCTATGATGCTCGGGTCCACCGACTACTTTTGTCGAAAGAATGCAGCATATTAATAGGAACGACGTATTGTTTCATGAAAAAGGCTTCCCGTTACTTGTACAGTATGTAGTAAAATAGTGCACAAATTAAAACGTGGTATTTGATGACACGTATCTTTAATGGTGTATCAGGCCGAATTATATACATCGCATAATGTTGGTCGACTTTGTATTCTGTTACGTATAAAGTGCATGATCATGATCAAAAGTACACGGTCTCTGCAAATTCTTTGGGCTAATTGCGATAGTTATGAAACTTCATTTGGTATTGAAAAATTGATGCATTTTTCTGTCATGCAGGTGCTTTTAGTGTCTTGCTGTATCAGAAACTAACAAAACATTTGTTAATATTTTCTAGATGCACGTTGATGAACTTAGGGAAGTAAAGATTCCAATAACAGTTTTCCGAACGCAGTTGCAGGTTGGGTAATTGCATAATCCATTTATGGTCTTCGAAAAAACATTTAGTCGGCTTAAAAACCAATTTCAAGTTATTTCAAAACTTTATGTCAAGATACCCCAAGACAGTTTTTCGAGCGCATGTGAATTGCGGTTAAAAGTTTCGACGGTAGAATTGAGGGCAAGCTTCACACTTATTAAATTGGAACTATGACAAGCACGTAAACGCAGAAAAAAACGAACTCTGATTTTATTTTTGTTCAAAAATCTTGATTAACACGTAAAACAGTTTCAATAGGGTTCAGACATGATATAGACTATGTAATCTTTTGACAGAATTATTTATATCTCAAACATTTCCTGTGGTGATAGAAGTTATGTAACAGTAGTTTTTGATTGATATTGTTTAGAATCAGACGATACTTTATCTTATCTTGTAGTTAGTCTGTGATATAGCATGAGTTTTCAGATCTATTTGTTATCTTTTTTTGTTCCTTTAATGTTATCATTCATTTGTTGACAGGGCATACGAAATGCGCATATGGTGCATTAAATTAACAGTGATGTATATTCTGCAGATATAATGTATTGTCTACCGAAAGTACACATTGTCTCCCGAAAGTACACAAAGCACTTCTGAACTTCTTGTACTTGCAGTATCGGCATTTGGAGATCCATTATAAATCGCTTCACTGTTGACCAGTAATAACTCATGTAGTGTTTTTGCAAGCAATTTTATATGTTATTATTCAACGCAATATATACAGCTGACAAAAAAACTTATGCTAAATCTGCCTAATCAGAGCAACAGTATCATATTTGCTTGACAGGTATTATTAATATGTTTACCTGAATACAAAGTAGTGCTGATTTTGTTTTGGGGGCAGGGGAGAGTACATGTAGGTCTTACCACAATTGATGCAATAATATCCAGATTCCTTTAATTTTATATTTCCAATTTCCGGTCTTGTATTTGTCTAGGAACATTTGGAATCGAAATTAATGCAAATGAACTATAAATCTGTTGCTGAAAGGTGGAACTCCTCTAAAGATGCCACCTTTCACTGCACACAGTAGTTTAAATTTGGAAATTCAGTATAGGAAAAATCGGTGTGGCTGGAAGTGTCAGGAACAACATGCACCATCGGGGCCAAAATTGTGTGATAAACTCTCAACTACAACTGAATATCTAACAAAAGCATTACGAATAAGGGAAATAGCAGCAGTATAAAAAAAACCCCAAAAAACAAAAAACAAAAAAATCTGAAGATCAGACAACATGGACTCCCACAAAACCGGGAAAGAGAAGGGTAAGCTTCTGAACTACCACCTTACTAAATGTATATGTACTATAATATTTAGATGCAAAATAAATTTGAATATCGCCACATTAAAAGAGAGGTAGACAGGTATTATACATGCTGTTGTCTGACACATCTTGTCCGAAACCAGAATCCCACTGACGAGCTTACATATGTTTATGACGAACGCCTTACAGCACTTGTCTAGCGAGTCTGCAGCTTACTATCACTATTTTCTACTTAAGAGCATTTTGCAAGTTCAAATTCGGTATGTTTGACTTTGATTCAGTTCTGATATTGATAGTTTCTAGTATAGTAGGGTTCTCTTCTGATATCGTTATATCATTTAAACAATGATGTTAATTTAAATGTTCCTTTGTAACATTTTAAATATAATGCGTGTCACTTTTTTATAATTCACTGTCACACATTAGATGTCTAAAGTCACTAAATAACTAAGGTGAAAAGTTCTAACAATACCAGAATACCTAATCATAATCCAAAAGAAAAAAACGTCACAGGAATACAGCACCAGTAACACATTACAGTAAAATAAAAGAACAACAAACTGGAAAATACACGAACTCTCACACAAAAATGGGGATGAAAGTAGGTGATTATGGGGTCAGCACCTCTTCGTTTGTATGTAACCCCAACTACGTTCTCCGTTATGAAAGACAATAAATTGTCCCAGAACGCGACTGTTTTCTGAGAAAAGAACGGTCATCTTTATTTGAGAAAAAGCAGATTTATTGTTATTTGTCGCAAGGGAAAAATATTTTAAAAATGAATTTGATTGTAAGGTTTTCTGACAATAAAGACCTTGACTTTGCGCAACGAAGAATATTGGTAACTGTTTGCAACTAACGTTACAGTCTTGTTTTATCCTAAGCGTGATGTAATTAGCCAATAAACGTAGCCTTTGGATATACAAATTGAATTTACTCCAACACGCAGTTTACAGAGTGTATTAGTAATCACAGCAAAGCATATGTAAAATGTTGATATGGATACCAGTTGCTACGAGGCTCTGCAAGCCAACACTATTGTATCACTTATGGAAACTCGATCAGTTGGTATTTTTTTTGTTGTGTTTATTTTTTTTTTTTTTTGGTTTTTTTATTCATTGTAAGATTTCAAAAATAGTGTGTTGCTGTCACTTCAGTGCCCTTATGTCGAAGATTTTTCATTATAACCAGGTGATACCAAATTTAATGACTTAATCCTTATAAGATAATGAAAAAATTGAGTGAAATAGAAATTGCGAAGTAGAATTGAAGAAAATTACATTATTATCAGTTCTGTTAGAAATAGTTTGGTAATTGATCTCTTGAGGCGAGTTTTGTCAAAAACATTATAAATTACGTAACGAATTATTAGATAAGTTACATTTTTAATAAAAGAAAATAATTCACTGTTAAATTAGACTGTCACTTGAAGGTGGCATTGGGAAATACATTATAGAGGTACATGTAGCCTCAGCATACGTGGCAGTGAAGAAAGAATACACTTGTATTACTTTAACACTGCGTCGTAACTCAAAATCACAGGTCCTTTCACAGAACTTGCTTTCACTGCCTTGTTTGTCCGAGAATCTTGGCTAGTGTTTTGCCTGCTTGTTCTTTTTCTGTTTTAGAAGTGTTTTGCTAAAATGATTTCTCCGTTCTTTTTTAAGACCTTTTAGAATGATCTGTACTTGTGAATCTGACGCAAACTTTGGTAATAAAGTTTGTCTCTTTCAAAATTTGGTATGGATTTACTTTAGTAATAATTTCCCATAAGGATTTTAATTATATCTGGGATACGATACAGAAAATGAAGTTTTATTCAAAGTCGGTGCATTAGGGTGGACAGGAATAACGCAATAACATTTGTTATTAGACCAGAAACACTAGCCTTGGAATCCAGACTTTGGAATCAGTGATGGTTCGTTTAACAGGTGAAATGACTGCCTTTTCGCTATGTAAATAGAAATATATCAACATTATATTTTTAACTCTATTATTTAGCACGGTGAAAAATTTTTAAATTCTTTTTCTGTGTAAGTAGTGAATTGGAATATTTAGCATGATCGTCGTCATGCATGTGTGATACAGATGCATATATTCTCTAAGTATTATTTACACCATCGCTTTTACAAGTTAACATATTTAAACAAATGAGTGCTTACACAAGGTTAAAGAGTAAACGATTGTGTAAATGTTTTGTAACATAAATTTTATGGTATAACTTCGTGCAGTCATGCGAAACCATGAAATAACATGAGAATAAGTTGATTACAGCATTATTTTACCTTACGCTGAAAATTAAGTTATAAGAAAGGATCAAAAGAAAAACACAAATTTATGTTACAACTTAAGTTATCCACGCATTTTGCATGAATATAGGGAGCCTCAGGAATTTGTCCACAAATGTTATGATCGAATTTAACTTTAAACTTACAAGTCGTATTATAAGATATAAAACATTTTGATCTTAAAGTCTGTATAACTCGTCTTAAAACAAAATGTGATCGGTCGCCCTCGAGCGCCAACTATACATTTCTGGTTCAATTGTCAGAATTAATTGTTCAAAATATACTGTAACCCAAGCTACGAAGTAGCGAAGATATGTTTTTTCCTCGTCCATCAGTCAGTCAGTCCGTCGCCATAATTCCTTGTGGAATAATATTTTCATTTCTTGTCCGATTTTTATGAAATTTTATGACAGTTTACTACATGTAGTATACCAGTTCTAAACTTAAGTTCGAATAACAGCGAGTTTCCAAAATGTGAAACCTTTTTTTAACAGGGGCGTGGGTATGTGTGTTAATCCAAATATTCGAAACCGTTTTCGAATTGTTATAATCCTACCATTACTAACTGCGAGACCGAATGATCTTTTTCTGTACTTCAGCGTGCAAAAACTTACGATACCTCGGAAGAGTCTGCCAAGCCTCGCAACAATTCACACTAATGTAAAAACAACGAAATTTGCCACGAGTTACATGAAAATATCTTTGTACAAAGCGAAATCATATGATATTTAATTACACTGTTTCAAGGGTAATTATTTGCTTTAAAACTGTTTTTAATGCAACGTAAGACGTTAACCATTAGCTCTTGATGCTATTTTACTTGACATTACCGGTAATTTACACAGGAGACCATCTTCATAAGTCATGGGTTTCTGCGTGCACTTCGCGCCCCACAAACGTTGGAAGCGAAGTGGACTCAGAAACCCTTGATTTTGGCAAGATGTCAGGAGACATTTAAGATGACAAAATAGCTTACTGGCCCGCGCGAAACCAATATTCTGCTGTCATCAAATCAATATGCGATACATCATTTTCTTTCCTGATTGGCCGGTATTCTTCAGAAAACTCTGGGTACTTGTGTAAATAAGGTAAGATTAACATTGGGAGAATATAAACTGGTCAGAAATTCTTTGGTTTAACACGTATTAAAAGCCCATTTGCTAATTTCTCGTTTAAAAAAAATATATCATTAGATAAATGAATGCAACAATTTAAGTACAAATGTATTCTTCCGAAATCAAAAAACATCAAAAAAAAAATCATTGAACAATTAATTTAATAATTTGTTCTCGTTTTACTACATGTAGAAAACGTTCTGATGAAAAAACTTTTCAACATTAACATAAACATCCTAAACTTTTTTTATTCAAATCAAACAAAAGAGGCAAAAAATTGGGTTTGGACTGATGCAACTCTGTTTATGAACAAAGATATTTACGTTTGATATTAGGGGTTTCAGGCGATTTTCCAAACAATGACAGAATCGGGTCTTATGTGGATATTTATATAGTATGAGGTTACCAAAACACAAAACAAGGCATGAAATTCCCTAGCTTTATTTACTGTATACTCTAGCTGCCCCCAAAGTATGCTCTCGGAACGAAAATCTGTTATCGTAGACAAGGCCTTCCCTTCGGTTCATAATTTTTTAGCAGTGTGATATCACGCCCATTTCTTTAGCTGAGTATGATCTAATTATGCAGTAACAGGGTATCAAAAAAAAAGGGGGGAAGTCACGTGACAGGGGCCTCCGGGGTCAAATGTGACGTCATACTGTTTATGTCTATGGGAAAATCGACTTCCTTATACTAGTCACTTGTACTATCGGACTTACAAAAAAAACAAAAAAGAAGAAAAATCTTTCCACCCGATATCTTTCCTATATAGTTGTTTATCAGAATAAAACAATATTTTTTCGGTCTTTTATAATTAAAGGAGCAAAATCTCAGTTTACCGCACAGGTTGGTTTCAAAAGTCGTCGTAAGAAAAAATGACAAAATTTGGAAAATTCGCGGTACCGGCCATGTTTTGGGCTCAGAGACCACATTTTTTGTCATTTATGGCTAAAATTTGACATGTTGTCCGAGAAGCGATGCAACTAACTTGTTCAGGCTTGGAAAAGGCCATAGACGAAGAAATGATGCCGTCCGGAGCGTACAGATTTGTTCCCTGATTTCGGACACTTTTTTTTTTACTTTTACCGGAAAAGTAAATTTTGGAAGGAATAATACGGATCATTAAAAAATGACTCATTTTAAATGCCAAATGTGGCTGTTTATTACATGATATTACCCTACTCTTTTAAACAGTGTAAAAAAAGACGTCTCAGAGCTAAAACACTGATATATTTAGAAAGATAAATGATTGTCCTTTATTTTGATACCTAACACTTACAGGTAACGGATTTTTTACTGATTGACTGTCAGAAAGGCCTACCAAGTGGCAAAACCGTTTGTAATGCCAAGTACAAATGTACGTCATGTCATGATGAGGGTAACGAATAGGGTATATCAACCGTCCCCGCCCCCAAAAGAAAAAATCCCCCCAAAAAAACACGGAAAACAAAGGAAAGGCTCACCTTAACCCGTAATTTTCACTTTTGACAAACTGGCAGGAATGTAGAAGCTGGTATATTTTTAGCATGGAAGAACACCTAAGGCTTAGGCTACACCATGTACACCGATCATGTGGTTTTCATTTGCACGAATTTGAATCTCTGTGTTAGACAGTTTCAAACCAAACTTTGAATCTCCATTCCTGGTTCTGGCGAATATTTTAAAAAGTTTTCTCAGATAAACGTACTTTAGAGCAGTTGGCCTGTATATCTTCACTTTTTAAAACTTGAATCTGCAGATCACAGTCGTTATTGTGCAGGAGATTATTCAAAGTTTCTCTGCATTTCTGTTGTCAGGCCAAAAGAGAAAACAGTTATACGGACGTACATTGATGGTAACCGAAACTGAAATGTACCAAAATTGATATTGATTACGTTGCAAACTTAACATTAAAAATATTGTGGTGTTATAAAAAATGTTAAGCATCACTCTCAAATCCCCAAGAGAGGGGGTAACTGCTTGTATAAACCTAATGGGGACGTGTGGCAAATTCAGGTCACTTTTTTTTTTTTTGGCGCCATTGGTATTAGTTCGTGGTATTTTTTAGTCAAACTTGTTTAATTCGGGTTGTATTTTATTCAAAATGTGGAATTTTTGGGGATTTAAAATTGTGTATTTGAAAGAGTTCCAGTACAATTTTTATGTTTGTTTAAATTTTGGTCTGTATTTTTCATTAAATTTTTTTTCGACTATACATTTTTGTTGGACTTCGGTATTTATTGGGGTATGTTTACCGTCAAAAATCAAGGACGTTACCCCCTTTATGGGTTTCAAACCTCGTATCAGGAGAACATTTACTAAATAAACAATCAAAAGGATTGCGACTGTTTATATGTCCCATGATTATTTCGCTAATTGCACAAATTCTTATTCTATCACAACTGAATACAACTAACAGAAATAAACTGCCATAAAAAGAAAAGCAAACTACGAAAGCCAAAAATATAACTAAGTCTCAACGTCACTGTACTATATGTACCGAACTCAAAATTCAAACGTTAATGAAGACAAAAGACAACAATTAACCAATGAAAATTAAGTTTCTAACATTTTAAAAGCACACAAAATCTGGCGGGGTTAAACCGGTTAATGGGATCACATCCCTCCCACCTTATATCTAGAGTCACAAAGTAAAAATACAAATAAAAAAAAAAAACAAACAAAAAACAAACAAAAAAAAACCAACAAAACTTGCAAATATTCTCTTCAATTCAAAACGAACACATACTAAAATACGCATTACTATTTGCTGTCTAATTGTTGAATTTGCTTTATTTCAGAATCTGTTGTTTGATTCTTCTGACGTGAGGTAGGTGTACTATATGATACAAAGACAATAGACATATGTATAGGAAAGGTTAATATTTACCATTTTTAGTTTTATTCATCTCTTGTTTAAGGCTGTCTATTTCAGCTTTCATTCTTTTTGCTTCATATACATACATAGCAAACATAACAGTAAAAACTGCAGCAAGAAGGAAAACTATATAATCAGCTTTCATTCTTTTTGCTTCATCCTCTAAATCGACCTTCTTGCCATATTCCGTTTTCATGTTTATTACATCCTGTTTCACAAAGTCTTGTAAACCATGTATTTTCTTGTCGCTGTTTTTCTCTATTTGTTCAATTTGTTGTTTAGAAATTGTTTGTTTCAAGGCACTTAGGGTTTCCTGTTTTAGATCGTGTATCCGACTCTTCGTTTCATATACATACATAGCAAACATAGCAGTAAAAACTGCAGCAAGAAGGAAAACTATATAATTCTCCATTATGATTACAAATAGCTAAAAATAAACAGATCGATTTGTTTAAAATATCTACATGGTCTGTTAACTTCAAATAAGCCATTAGAACCATGAAATAAAGTCAATAGCTTAGCTTTACACGCACATGACAAGCCACGTATTTAATATGCCTATAAATTTAAACTATCATTCAATTAAAATGACTTTATAAGCTTAAGGACGAACCTCTGGAAGGACAAAACTCAGGACCTGAAAAAAAG
>JAOXYI010001448.1:0-13910 GCA_028566495.1 Lithophaga antillarum
TGGATAGCAGGCAAAAGCCTATATAAATCCTCTCCATACACAAGGTAACAAGCAACAATCAACAATGCATGCAATTAGTTTCTGAAAGAAGATTTAAAAATTCAACCAATCAGATCCCAATATGGCACCATCTTGGATTTCCAACCACCTGAAAAGTAATATAACTAGGTCAGACCTTCCAAGCATTATTTCTGCCAAGTTTGGTGACACTTGGTTCAGTGGTTTCAAGAAAAAAAAAAAAACAGAGGCCGACCTGAATCTACATTTCTGACCCATTTATAAACTGACCAATTTATCAGAAATTGAAAAAATATGCCCAAGAAATAATTTCCTGTGAGCCTGATACTGGGACTATAATAACATATTATTTATTATATTTCATATTTGTTATTTGTTGTTATAGTCCCAGCCTCACATAACACAATGTTCTACAAAACAATCTTTGCAAGGTACCTCAGTAGTTTCTGAGCATAATTCCTTGAAGCATTTTCCCCATAGGGTCTACCATTAAACTACGGCCATCTCGGATATCAATTCAGGCCGGCACAAATTCACAAATCTTATAAAGAGCCATCCTACGATCAGGCATGAACAGTTCATTTTTGTCTCATAGATCTTTACACATTTCCCCCATAAGTTCCAGTTTTAAACTGTCCTTCGGTGGCATCCAATTTTGACCTCGGATCAGCATAAAATAAAAGAACTTTGTAAAGGACCGTCCAATGATCATTCATGAACAGTTCTTGTTTAATTGTCTCAAAGGTTTCAGAGATGATCTATACGTATATTTGCTATGGGGTACTGTGTTAAACTATGTCCTGCAATGGTGGTCATTTTGGATCTCGGATTAGCAACATAAATCTTGTAAATTACCGACCAATTATCATTCCTGAACAGTTCTAGTTTCATTGTGTCGGTGGTTTCAGAGAAGACCTTTACACATATATACAGAATCCAGTGTTAAACTAGGTCATGTGGTGGCAGCCATCTTGAATCTCTGATCAGCATGAAAAACACACTCTTTGTAAAGGACCATCCACTGAAAATTCCTGAACAGTTCTGGTTCAATTGTTTCAGTTAATTCTGAGATCTTTATGATTTCAATTGGATCCTATGTCAAACTACGTCTTGCAGTGTAGGCTGCATTTCCGATCAGCATGAAAAACAAACTTTTAGAGGACCATACAAGGAACATCCCTCCACACTTATAATTCAATCAGCCATATGGTTATCTGACAAGATCTTTCAACCAAGCGGAACAATTATTGGCCTTGGCAGCTTAGCTGAATTTCAGACGAACGAAAAACAAACTTTGTAGAGTGCTATTCAAGGAACATTCCACTCAAGTTTGCTTCAATCCTTCAAGAGGTTTCAGAGAAGATTGAATTGTGAAAAACTAATGACAGACAACAACGACAGATGCTAAGGGATGGCAATAGCTCACATGAACCTTCAGTCAATCAGTTGAACTATCAATTGTGAAATTACAGCTAATCTCCATAAACAACTATGGTTGCCATATTGAAGAACGGATCAATAAAGCCAACATAATTGTCCCAAATTTCTTTTCATTTGGACGGGTGGTTCTGCAGAAGAAGACTTTTAAATTGATTTATTGTAAAATTACTGCTATTTTGCGTAAACAGCTATTGTAGCTATGTTGAAAAACATATCAACTAATCTGACACATTTGAAAGAGGACCACCCAAGGACTATATGTCCAAGTTTGGTTCCATTTTGCTAGGTGGTTTTGAAGATTTTTTAAAAGTTTACCAACTTTGAACCAATCAGAGGCCATGACAGCCATGTTAGAGGTAGGCGGGGTCATCCAACATAATTTTGAGAACAGTCTGATTAAAATCACACCTCTCACATGCTCCCGTTTTATTTAAACAAGAGTGGACACACAAATATGTCTCGCCTGCCCAAGTTGAATGGGGAACACAAAGACCTCCACAGGAAATGTTAAAAATCACTTTCTGGTTAAATGGAATAGACTGGGCATTAATGATACAGTAAAATCTTCGTTATACCACCAAACTTTTGGCAATAAATCAAGAGAGCTTTACAATGAATCTGTCAAGGAAATAAGAAAACAGAGTTTAGGAAAGTGTGGTGATAAGTCAGGTGGTGAATGAAACGAGGGGCATTATAACAAAGTTTTATTGTATTTATAATGAGCTAGAATTGCTGGTTTATCAGAAGAGAAGGAAAGATGGTTAGCTCTGCTGTATTAAATAATTTTACCTGTTTGTTATCTTAATATACTCATTCATTGCAGTGGTTTGAGAATCAACCACTATTGATACTGGTGATGCTGATAGGCTGTCATAATTCTGATGTATTGAAGTTGATGTATCAGGTACTGATGATAAAGATGATGCGAGATTACTGCTGTAGACGCAACTTTTGTATTGATAGCTGATAGTGTTACACCACCGAACTATGAATACTCCATTTATTTGCTGTTTACAGGAGAGTGTTGGAAAAGGACTGCCATGTTACTGTTGTGGAAATGCTGACAAAGAACATCCAGAATACAGATGGACTGCTAGAATACTGATGGTAAGATGTGAACGACAGACTGCCTGATAACTGATGCTGAGATAATGATGAAGAACTGCCATATTACTGATGTTCCAATGCTGAAGAACTGTCAGAATACTGATGTTGAAATCTTTATAAAAACTGTCAAAATACTGAAGTTAAGATGCTAATGAAGAACTGCCAGAATGCTGATATGATACTGCATTGATAGACTGCCAAATTACAGGTTATATGATGTTGATGGAAGTTGATCAGTTAGACAAACATACTATTGACACTGGTGATGCTGATAGGCTGTCATAATTCTTATGTATTGAAGTTGACATACCAGGTACTGATGATAAAGATGATGTGAGATTACTGCTGTTGAGGCAACTGTTGTACACGCAGCTGATAGTGTTACACCACCGAACTGTAAATACTCCATTTATTTGCTGTTTACAGGAGAGTGTCGGTAAAGGACTGCCATGTTACTGTTGTGGAAATGTTGATAAAGAACATCTAGAATACAGATGGACTGCTAGAATACTGACGGTAAGATGTGAATGACAAACTGCATGAATACTGATGCTGAGATAATGATGAAGGACTGCCATATAAATGATGTTCAGACACTGAAGGACTCTCAGAATACTGATATTGAAATCTTTACAAAAACTGTCAAAAATACTGAAGTTAAGATGCTGTTGAAGAACTGCCAGAATCTTGATAGGCTATTGCATTGATAGACTGCCAAATTACTGGTTATATGATGTTGATGGAAGTTGGTCAGTTAGACAAACATACTATTGATACTGGTGATGCTGATAGGCTTTCATAATTCTGATGTATTGAAGTTGATGTACCAGGTACTAATGATAAAGATGACGTGAGATTACTGCTGTAGAGGCAACTGTTGTACTCATAGCTGATAGTGTTACACCACAGAACTATGAATACTCCATTTATTTGCTGTTTACAGGAGAGTGTTGATAAAGGACTGCCATGCTACTGTTGTGGAAATGCTGACAAAGAACATCCATAATACTGATGGTAAGATTGATTGATTCATTGTTGTCCAGTGAGCAATATTTTGGCTATATTCAGGACAACTGACGGTAAGATGTGAAAGACGGACTGCCAGAATACTGATGGTAAGATGTGAATGACAGACTGCCTGAATACTGATGCTGAGATAATGATGAAGGACTGCCATATTACTGATGTTCAAATGCTGAAGGACTGTTGGAATACTGAAGTTAAGATGCTGTTGAAGAACTACCAGAAAGCTGATATGATACTGCATTGATAGACTGCCAAGTTACTGCTGACAAGATTTTGATGAAGACTGCAAGATTAGGAAGTCATATGTTGATCAGTTAGACAAACAGACTATTGATACTGGTCATGTTGATAGATTGTTGTAATTCTAAACGTATTGTAGTTGATGTACCATTTACTGATGATAAAGATGAACTGTTGTACTCACAGCTGATAGTGTTACACCACCGGACTATGAATACTCCATCTATTCGCCATTTACTGGACAGTGTCGATAAAGGACTGATACGTTGCTGCTGAGGAGATGATGATGAATTTCCAGTTGTTTAGATACTAATAAAGGACTGCCAGATCACTTAAATTTGGATGCTAATGAAGGACTGACCAATTTCTAATGCTGAGATGATATGAAGAACTGTGAAATACTCATAATACGATGCTGCTTAATACTGATGTTGAAGTGTGGAAGGAAGACTGTCAGAATACTGATGTTAATAATTATACTGCTGAAAGACTGGAAGAATACCGATACATGCTAATGTCACATTACTGATAAGCTGTTGATCAAGAATTGCAGGATTACGAAAGTCAAATGCTGATCAAGAGAACAACAAAACTATTTATTTGAAATACAGGATTACTGCTGTTTTACACACAGCTGGGGGTGTTACACCTCCAAACTATTTTCGTGTCATTTATGACAGGAAGAAAAATTCATTTAACAATGAAATTAAATTTTGATGATCCTGCTGCACAGGGTACAGAAAAAAATCAGTCCATTAGATCAAGTGCCACCCATACAGGTTTATGATAACTGAAATAAGACTCCAATGTTCCACACTCAATTTTTCCACGAAAGTCTGAGAAAACTAAATCTATAATTGTTCTTCCGTCAGTTGTATTTTCACTTACTAGCTGCCTTAAACCAAATGATTGCATAGCTTGCATTAATTTGCTCCCTTTTTGTTGTTTCCACTGATATCGCAGTTAAAGTCACCTCCAATAATAACAGGTATATTTGTAAGTAATTTTCGGAACAGATGCTTCATTGCTTTTACAAGGCTAACTATAGATTCGTATGGACGAGAATAAACACAAGCTAACTGTAGATGTTGAAATTTTAGCAAGGTAATCTCAATATTTTCATAATTGAATCTGTTTTTTTTCGGCACCTAATCCATTCTTTATGTATGCTACAGTTCCGTAAGAGGTTCTTTCTGATTTGAAGTCATTGCGGTAAAGATGAAACCCTGATAAATGATAATTCTCATCTCGGTCTTCATTACAAAGTCTTGATTCAACAAAGAAATTAACATCAGCTTCATTGAAATTAAAATCAGCTCTCACATCATCAATATGTAAGTGCAGTGACTGGCTATTATGGAAGCAGATCTTAAACTGTGATTTATCTATTGTGTACAGAGGAGTAAAACATAGTGTCACCTGTCTATCACTTCTAAGTCTTTGCATTTCTGTTTTAACATCTGGTGAAACTTTAATTTTATCAGCATGCACATTTCCCAGTATATACATGTTCTCAGCCTTTTCTGCCCTACTAAATGCAACATAGTGCATATGACATTCTTTTCTAGAAGGCAGTTCTATTACAGCCTGTTGAATGGTGTCTCCTTGTGATCTATGCAATGTTTTTGCTGCTGCAATCCTAAGTGGAAACTGTTTTCTTGAAATCTTCACACTTTTGTATTTGCCAACTGTAAATTCTCTGCATATTTTTTTATTGGTGTCCAATTTTTTGGAATTTTTGGCTTGTTGATTTTTTTATACTCCATTCGTAGATTCTTTCCTATGTCATCATCATCAAACTGGAGCCATATTATTTCAGGTGTTCTATTTGTAAAGTCAATCTTTTTCACAATACCTCCTGCTCCATTGACAAGTCCATCATTCAAATCAACATTGACAGTCAGTTCTGTTCTTAAACCTACAGCAATTGGACAAACTTTGAACAATCCCATTTCCAGGTCTTTTGCTTTTGCTTTGATTTCTTCTTTTATTTCAGTAGAAACATCACCAATAACAATATCTGTACATTTTATTGTTGCTTTGTGACTTTCTGATCTACTGAACAAATTTTCATTGAACGCGTCAACACTAGAATTGTGATACAACAAATGTGTTGCAAATACTGGATAAGCAGGATCTTCTGATGTTATTTTTCTACTATTTAAAAACTGAATGTCAGCAGCTGTTGGATTTCCTTCCCTTATTCGGTTCAAAACTTCAGCGAAGTGAAGGTCATCTTTCTGTCTCATAACCTCTGTTAGTTCAAATAATAAAAAATGCTTTTTCCATATATTTTCTGACAAAATTTCTTTTGAATTTCCATCTGGCTGTTTAAATATCCAGGAATCCATTACCGGTTTCAGTTGAAGAGGTCTCCTATAGCTAATATATTCACCCCACCAAAGGGCTTTGAGACGCCCATTATTTCTTGCATACGTTGATCGATAAAACAAAAGAGTCTTGAACCACACATAGAAATTTCATCTATTATAATCAGTTTGATGTTTTCCATTTGATGTCTCATTGTATTCAACATGTCATTCTTAAGAGGATAGTACTGAAAGCCTTGGTTGGCAGGGATATGAAATCCTGTGTGAAGAGTTACACCTCTAATTAAGTATGCAGCTTTTCCAGTGGGCGCTGATAGTAAAACTGTTTTTTGTTCTGGGTTTTCTCCTTCAGCCGTATTGTAAAATCGTAATAAGGCCTGGTATAAACATTTTGTAAGCCTTGTTTTCCCCACTCCTGCACCACCACTCAAAAAAATCATAAACTGCTCATCAGATGTCTTGGATTTTTTCAATACATGATAGAAGAATTCCCTCTGTTTTTTGTTCAGTGATCTTGCCAGTGATCGAAATTCGGTGTCAGATAATCTGTTTCTTAAAGTTTCTTCAGTCACATCAGTTCCAGCACATTGAATATCTTTTCCTATATCATATTCTGTAAACAGATTTTCTCCAATGTCATCTAAATCATCCTTTTGCAGTTCAGCTTAATGTTGTAGTTCAACATGTTGAGTACCTGGAGCAATATTATCAAACAATTCATCATCCACCTCATTTTCTATTTGCTTCTCTGCAGCTTCTATTTCCTCTGCATGGTGTTCATACTCCTTTCTTTTTTCACCTATTTCAGCCATTATATGGTTATATTTTTCTACATAAAGTTGAAATGGACTGGCTATATTTTCTTCTTTTCGCCATGGCATAAATAATAAAAGTGCCTCTCTGTAATAGTTTTCTGGATCCTTGGCTTTTGAATATCTGACATACCTGATTATCTTCTTTTTCTTCCTACGTCTCAAAATGATTCCACCATGATACTTCAGTGTCTGAGGATCATCTTCATCTTCATGTTCATCAGTGTCATATGCACAGTCATCTAAATTATCCTCATCATCAGTTTCCTTCATCTCTGTTTGTGGCCTCTTTTCCTTCCTTTCAAATTTCATATCATACCATGCAGCAAAGTCAGCAAGGCAAAGATGTTCCACCTTTTTTGGCCTCTTACTATACCGTTTGATCACATTGCTACACTGAACATCAGTACTGTCATCAGCTAACTGTTCTAGTTCTTCTGCAGGTTTTACAATGAATGGACGTTCATCAGGTGGTGATGTGTTAATGAATATATGCCCACAACTTGAATTTTTCAGTTTCATTTGCAAAACAATATAAACTGCTTCCTGTGCAGATATTTCCACATGTTTCAAAAATTTGTTGCCTACTGCTCTGACTTGCTCCCTGATGTTAGAATTCCCTTTTCTAGCCTCTTCACATGCCCTTCTTAAGAGATTACTCATACCTCTTTGACCTTTGCTGACATAATTTACAATATACATCAGACAAGCATATGCATTAGTGATAAATTGTATATCCATGTTGGCCATCCATGCTTGTAATACAGTTTCATTGTAGCCATTCACACGAATACATTCTGGGTCTCTCTTTAAAAATATCTTTGTATCTTTCAATGATGATCGTATGGCAAGTAAGTATTGATCTTCAGTTATCTTCATGTTTTGCAAGAAGTCTTCAAATGTGCAGTCAATGGCAGTCTGTTTTGATAACTCTGTTTGGATTATTTCATACCGTTTTTTATGATCCTGCTTTTCTTCTGGTGTCAAATCAGATGGTAATGGATCAAGTACGGTTGTTTTTCTCATTGGTGGAAGAGGAAAGTTGAAGTGGCAGGACTTTGAGGTCTTTTTCCTGCAAGTATGCGAGTGTCTGTGACACTGAAGCTTGACTAAATCTGGTTGCGTATTATCAGTTGGCATTTTTCTGTCTGTTGTAATGTAACGTGATATAAACTCCTCTATTTCTATTTTTTTATTTTCATTTACATCTAAAATGGGAGCATTTTCAATCCACAGTACAGCATGAACATGTGGTGAACCTCGCTGCTGAAACTCAATGCGATAAAAAAAATCTTTGACTTTTCCTATTGGTTCCAAATGAGAATTTAAAAATGAGTGAAAGAACTTCTGTACTCTGTGATCAAAATATCTAGCAGTAGTAACTGGATCTGATCTAATCAGTCTACACTTGGAATGCCATGTCATATTTTCAATTTCATCCAGTGAGTAATCCTTTTTGTCAATAATTTGTCCAAGAGATTCTAACAGAGGTTTCCATTTAGTTTCAGCTGCTGACAAAGATATAAAAAATGTTGGTAAGCCTAACTGTCGAACCATTGCAAATAAGTCTCTTTTGGCTGATTCCCAATAAGGTGGTGATCCTCTGAGAGTTCTGAAAATACGATATCCATCATCCAGTTTTACCAGACTGTCAACACTACTTTCATCTTTTAAATCTTTAGCTGTGATGGATTTTCCTTTAGTTTTAACTCGTCTTAATGACAACCAAACTTTGTCCTGTATTTGTTTCATTTGAATTTTCTTTGCCTTAAAAAAAATATTTGTAACATTCTGGGCAGCTCTCCGATCACTTTGTCTCAGTTCAGATTTACAAATCTCACTGTACTTGATAGGTTTACTTCTTTCACTGTTATCTGGGCGTTTTTCTCCACAGAATATTGCAGGAAATGAAAGCTCTTCTATTGCATTTCCCAATGCACTAACAGGAACATTTCCCTCACTTGGTGCAAATGAAAGTATTTCTTTCTGTTTGTCAATATTTTCTGGATACAGCATCGTGTCATAAACACCATCACATTCTTGTTGTCTGTCCTTGTCATTCTGATCTTCTTCTTCACTCCAATTTTCTTCCTCATCTGTAACATCATCATCTACCCGGTTATCATTTTTGGAGTTTTCATCACCAGTAGTTGCTGTATCTCCACCTTCAGATTTGTTCATAAACTTACTCCAGTCTGTGTTTTTTAACTCTTGAACATGTGATGAAAGCCACGTTTTATCTAGTCCATCTGGAACATATTGTGCAAACAATGGTTTAGTTAGCAGGTATTTAGTAGCAGCTATACATTTCTGTGGCCGTATATTTTCAAACATAACATGGGATTTATACCTGAGTCGCCTCTTAAGTTTTACTGGGATGGTTTGTGATTCTGGAAGTTTCCTTGGTAGCATTCTAACAGTTGATAAGTTGTCTGCTGGTACATTGACTATATTACCTTGAATACCATACTGCCCACCACTAGGGAGTTCTCTCATTTGAAAAAATGATGAAACTGGAGCAACCAGCCTTTCTTCTAGTGAATTCAACTCCATAACTTTTGGTTTTGTAGGAAAATTTAATTTATTGTGTATTGCAAGAGTTGGTAGCTTTTGTTTCTTCAGTGATGCATAGCATGTGTGGCATATATATTCTGACCCATCAAAACTTGTTCTCCCTTGAATGCATTGTGAATATAATGGTTCTTTTACATCAATTACTTTATTGATTCCTACAACTGATTCTTTAAACCACAACTGATCACAGGATGAACAAATGTAGTTGCAAGCTGATGATACATCTCTGTGAAATGCTTCTATCAGTTCTTGTTTATCTGAAGCTTTGTAAATATTCCTGGTACGTTTTTTATTGAGATCCTTTTCAGACTGTATAAAATCGGGATCAGTTCTTCTTTTGTCATTGATATCTTGCTCAAATTTGATACAATCTGGATCAGCTCTCCTCTTTTTGTTAAGTTCTTGTTCATATAATACATATGATTGATCAGACCTCCTCTTTTTGTTAAGTTCTTGTTCAAATTTAACAAAATCTGGATCAGTCCTTCTCTTTTTGTTAAGCTCCTGTTCAAATTTAACAAAATCTGGATTGGTCCTTCTTTTTTCATTACGTTCTTGTTCAAATTTAACAAAATCTGGATCAGTCCTTCGTGTTTTGTTGAGATTTTGTTCATATAATACATATGATTGATCAGATCTCCTTTTTCTGTTCAGCTCTTGTTCAAATTTAATAAAGTATGGATCAGTCCTCCTCTTTTCGTTAAGTTCTTTCTCAAATTTAACAAAATCTGGATCCATCCTTCTCCTTTTGTTCAGTTCTTTCTCAAATTTCTTGAAGCCAGTATCAAGCCTTCTTTTCTTATTTGCATTTTTCTCTTTCATGGCATAATCTGGATTTGATCGTTTCATTTGCATATACTTCTTCATATATTCTTGCCTTCTCACAGATTTGCCTTCTACGGTTGTGGTTTTTGGAGTTTGCTGTTGATATGTATTCACAGGAGAATTACCCAGCAAAGCTGTATGTATAGTTGAAGTTGATATAACAACATCATAGTGATCTCCATTTGTATGTTTAAGATATATTGCTCTTTCATCTGCTGTCAGATTTTGCTGAATGTAAGTTGCAGGAAACTTGATCCAATGTAATGATGAGCCTACTGTTGAATACATATATATATCTGTTTTCAACAAATCTGCAGTGACAAATATTTCAACCTCTGTTGCCCATGTGCCATAGACACTCATTCTAGCTTGTATAATGTAAGAATTGAATGTTTGGTCACTGCGTAGTATAGAGTGTGTCTTAGCACCTAAAGACATCATGTGGTCAACAACTGCTTTTCTTACTTTCATATGATAAGCTTCAGTTCCTGCAACAGCAAATGAAATGGCTCTGAAAAAACAGTTTCCATCACCAATGATCTTTCTAATATCTTTTGGGTTTCCTATTGTATTATGTTCTGACACTTCATACAGTGGATAAGATGCTGAATCAAGGAGAAGGTTTAAACTGGAACATTTGTTCGTCTGTCATGTTAAATCTATTGGTCTAAACCTGTAAGTCACTGACTGTGAACCTGTTTCAGTAACTTCATTGGAGTCGACTATTTTCCTGCCATGTTTCTGTAATGGAGGTGAACTGTTAGGGTTTTTTGCTTTTGTGCCGTATTTTACACTCTTGGATGGCATAGTGGTTTTGATGTCCAGATTACCACAGAAAACAAATGGAGTAGGATTGTTTGTGTTTATTGTCTGGCAACCATGCTTAAAGTTAGGAACTGGCATACTTAACTTTACGTTCTGGGTATCTTGTTTCATTATTGTAGCAGCTGTACTGGAATTCGTACTATAGTTGCCTTGTTCACAGAAAGAGATGACTTGATGTAATCTGTGTGGTTGCCCTTTTCTAAAGATGAAGACTGCATGCTTGAAAAAACTTTTTTCATGCCTTGGTTCAAAGTTTTACCTTTCTTATTGCAGTTGATCTTCTGGTTTCCATCCTTCACAGTATTAGCTGACTGTTGGATGTTTAAACTATTTTTTATCTTTCACAGTTGCTGGATCTGTGCGGATTATGTTTTGGTGGTGTTTTTCCAAAGTAATTTTAGACTTTTCATGAGTACAGTCCAATTGTTTGTCCTTCAACTTTTTACAAAAATGACCTTGAAAGCTTCTGTATGTTGTATAGACAGGGCAGCAAAAGTGACAGTATGTACACTTATGTGATTGCAGGCGTTGTTCTGTTGTATAGTTCTTCTCACAGTGCTGGCACCTGAAATTAACAATGCTGGATTCCTGTCCTTTACATTTATGTCTTTTAAGACACTGAAGACAAAAATTTCTTTTGGCATACTTCACAGATATTACAAGTATGCTTTTGAAGACCTACTGTTGTTTTGTATTTTTTTCCACAAACAACACAAACATACATGGTTATAAGTAACTGTCATTAATTATGTTACGTCATAAAATGCTGACACCTGTAAAAGAAATAAGTGAACATCCATTTCAAAGCTTTTATGTAGGACAATTTTGGCAAAAAAACATTCTGATTTTGAATAAGATTTGCATTTCCAAACAAATAAAAAACTTAACCAAGTCCACACAACCTTAAAATGTAGATCAAGATATTTTTGTACAGTGATTCAACAACATCTATGATGTATCCAACGGTGATGTTTCTCCGTCCCATAAATTCTGTTATACGAGATATGAATCAGAATGCAAAACTTAACCAAAGTTATTTAATGGCAAGACGTAGGTCAAGGAGACCCAACTGTTATATAGTGGTTTAATACTATCCAAGATATATCCATAAATAAACTTACATGGTTGTTTAAGTTCAGCTATTATAATATGAAACTTATGAAAAACTTAACCAAAATCACTCGAGTATAAATATACATTATGGAGAACCAATAGTTTTACAGTGGTTTAGTACTATTCAAAATGTATCCATAAATAAAATTATATTGTTGTGTAAGTTCAACTAATTGTATTATGGACCTAATGGCAAAATTTAACCAAAATCACTCCAGCTTAAAATGTAGGTCATGGAGACTCGTTCGCTATAAGGTGGTTTAGTACTATTCAAAATTTATCCATAAATTAAGCTACTATCGTGAGCAAGTTATAAAATATAAGTTATGGTGACCCAGTTGTGGTTAGATTCTTCAATAGTATCCTAGATGTATCCATTGTAGGTCGCGGTGACCCATTTGTTGTCTAATTCTTTGGAACTATCAAAGATGTATCCACAGATAAAATATCACTGCTCTTATGACTTGTAGTATCCAAGATCTTGACTTTAATGCAAAACTTAACCAGAGTCACTCATGCATAAAATGTAGGTTGCAGTGTCCCAATTGTGGTCAAATTCTTTGGTACTATCAAAGATGTGTCCACAAATTAAATATCATTGCTCCACGACTTGTAGTATCCAAGATTTTGACCTTAACCCAAAACCCTAACTAGAATCACTCGTCTAAAATGTAAGCCGTAGTGACCCAATTGTGGTCCTATTCTTCGGCACTATTCCAGATGTATCCACAGATGAAATATCATTGCTCTTTGACATGTAGTATCCGAAATATTGACCTTATCGCAAAACTTAACCAGAATCACAAACGAGTGGACAGAACAGGTGAAATGCTATATCCCAATGCCAACTTTAGAACAACACTGTAGTGTCAGTTCTACCAACCAAAACATGGACCAAAATGCAAAACATAACCAAACTAATTCAACCATAAAATATAGGTCATGGTGATTTTACTGATGTACAGTGTTTCATTACTATCATAAATGTATTCCAAAAAGAAGATATGTTGATGCATAAGTACAACTGCCATATGGACCAAAACGTAAAACTTAACCAAAGTCACTCAACTGCAAAACGTAGGTCAAATTGTTCCAACAGTTGGACGGTGATTTAATATCCAAGATATATCCATACATGAAGGTTTACTGTAGTACAAGTTCTACTACCAAAGACAAAGACCTTAATGCAAAATTTAACCAGGATAAACAAAAAAAAAAAAACAGCCAGACAGATGGGTGATATGCTATAGCCCATGCCAACTCCACTGGGTAAGGGGATAATCAAACTGTAGATGTACTTGCATGCATCTATTTGTTTTGCATTGTTTACTGTAACAACGTGTCAAGTTTGTAAACACTTTATTTATTGAATGCATATAACTCAAGAACCCAAAACAAGTCCAAAACAAAATTTTACGTGCATTTCATTATAGTTACCAAAGATTTGTTAAACAGAACACGAGTCAACTGATTGTAGGGTGACAGACAGACAGACAGACACATTCATTATATATGTATAAATTATATTACTATACTTATCTTAATATCTTTTCAGAAATTTCAAAAGAAAAAGATCTGTGACAATTTTTTTGGAAGAATC
>JAOXYI010001556.1:0-13904 GCA_028566495.1 Lithophaga antillarum
CCGTGAAAATGAGGTCAAGGTCATGTGACATGTGTCAGGTTGGCATGTACATCCTCTGATGAATGTGTGGACCAAATATGGTTGCTGTATGATGTGTGGTTACTGAGAAATGGACCAGAGCAGATAAATGTGACGCAGAGTTAATGCCGCCGCTAAAGCCGTCGCCGCCGTCAAAAGCATACCTATGTCTCGCCTCCCGCGACTTTCTTCGCAGGCGAGACAAAAATAGATAAGTGACAAGTCTGAAACTGCTTCGCATAATATGGCATACCTAGACAAAACTTGCTGCCAAACATCGAGAAGATGCAAGTTGTAGTTACTGAGAAAAATGTTACAAAAATTCACTGCCCTCACTATATATCAAGAAAAAGAACATGTAATCATCAAACAGGAAGTGGATATGTGACTTGTCTGAAATCGTTCTACACAGTATGCTTAGAAAAAACATGTTGCCAAATATTAAGAAGATACAAGTTGCAAATGCTAAGAAAAACATTATGAAAATTCACTGCTCTTGCTATATTTAAAGAGAAAGTACATGTAGTTGTCAAACAGGAAGTAAAGGGGTCACATGCCTGAAATTGTGTTACTCGGTATGGCATACCTAGACAAAGGTTATTGTCAAATATCAAGGACCTGCAACTTATAGTTACTGAGAAAAATGTTACAAAACTTTACTATTTTTGCTATTTATACAGTGAAAGTACATGTAGTTGTCAAACAGCAGGAGTATATGCAGCATATCTGAAATCGCTTTACACAGTATGGCATACCTAGACAAAGGTCACTACCAGATATCAAGCACCTGTGACTGTAGTTGCTGAGAAAAAATGTTACGAAAATTTACTGTCCTTGCTTCATATCAAGCAATGTACATGTAAGTATCAAACAGGTAGTGGAATAAGTCTCAAATCTGATATAGCTTTACACAGTATGACATACCTACACAAAGATTATTACCAAATATCAAGTAGCTGTGACTTAAAGTTGCTGAGAAAAAAATTATAATATTTACTGCCCTTGCTATATATAAAGAGAAAGTACATGTGTTGTCAAACAGAAGTGGATATGTCTGAAATGTATCAAGCATAAGTATATGTAGTCATCAAACAGGATGTGGATATGCAGCAAATCTGATATTGCTTTACACGGTATGGCATACCTACACAAAGATCACTACAAAATATCAAGAAGCTGTGAGTTGTAGTTGTTGACCATAATGCTGCAAGTGTGACAGAGGGACGGAATGACGGACAGATAGACAAGGTGAAACCAGAATACCCCCCCCCCCCTTCTTCCATGTGGGGGTATAATAAATGTTCTTTCTTAACTATAAGCAGCTTCTTTAAATAAAATAGTGCAAGTAAATAAAATATTGTATAAACTACAGCCTTGTATATAATTGTGAAGGTTGTTCTTGCGTGATTTTTTTATTGTATTTTGATTTAGGATTTAAAATATCAACACGACTGCAGAGTTTTATAAAAGTGTAAGAAGTGATATTTGTTAAGTTTTATATCATTGAATATATCTCACCTTTAAACTCTTAATATATTTGTTAATGTTTTCTCTTTGTGCAAATTACAGTTGGAACTGATCAACCTGTTGTCTAAACTATTGGAGGTATTTAAACTAGAGGCTCACTTTAGCCTGTATAGCTCACCTGATTATAAGCTGATTCGCTACCCAAAACTGGACATTTTCTGAAAGCCATGTCCTTTGTTAATTATGTCTCATAGCAGTGGTTATTTTGGACTTCTGATTCAGCATTAAAAATACAGACTTTAAAATGACCATACAATGATCACTCATAAACAATTTTGGTGTATTATAATCATTTTTATAGTTTCTAAGAAGATCTCTGTATGCTTTCTACACAGGGTTCTGCTGTTTCTGTTTCATGCTGTGGTAGGCATCTTTCACTTCTGATCAGCATGAAAATAACAAACTTGGTAGAAGACCATCATATGGTCACTCATGCACAGTTTTGGCTCAATTGTCTTCATAGTTTCTAAGAAGAAGATCTTTGAATGTTTTTCCCATAGGGTTCCATGTTAAACTCTGCCCAATTGGTATGTAAATAACAAACCTGGTACAGGATCATCAAATGGTCATTTGTCAACAGTTTTGGTTTAATTATCTTCATAGTTTCTAAGAAGAAGACTTTTGGATGCTTTGCCAGAATGTCCGATGTTAAACTCTGCACTGCTGTGGCCACCATCTTGGACTTCCAATTGGAATGAAAACACGATCTTGGTAGAGGACCATCCAGTGATCATTAATGAACAGTTTTGGTTTAATTGTCTTCATAGTTTCTAAGAAGAAGAAGATCTTTGAAAGTTTTTCTCATAAGGTCCTATGTTAAACTATTTCCTGCGGTGGAGGCCATCTTTGACTTCCAAGCAGCATGAAAATATCAAACTTGGTAGAGGACCATGCAATGATCATTCAACAACAGTTTTGGTTTAATTGACTGCGTAGTTTCTAAGAAGATCCTTGAATGTTTTTCCCATAGGTTTCTATTCTGAACTACATGTATGTCCTGTGGTGGCAGCCATCTTGCACTTACAATTAGCATAAATATAACAAATAGGGTCGTACAGGAAAACTATGTCCTGCTGTGGCCACCATCTTGAACTTCTGCCTGGAATGAAACAACAATCTTGGTACAAGGACCAACCAATGATCATTCATGAAGGTTTAGTTTAAGTGTCTTCATAGTTTCTAAGAAGATCTTTGAACGTTTTTCCCATAAAGTCCTGTGTTAAACTATGTCCTGCACTGGGCGCCATCCTGGAATTCCAATCAGCATGAAAGTAACAAATTTGGTAGACAAACCATCCAATGATCATTTATGAATAGTTATAGTTTAATTGACTTTGTAGTTTCTAAGAAGATATTTGAATGTTTTTACCGTATGTTCCTCTGTTAAAGCTGCGTTGCCATGAAAATAACAAACTTGGTAGAGGACCATCCAATGATCATTCATGAATAGTTTTTATTTAATTGACTGCATAGTTTCTAAGAAGATCTTTGAATGTTTTTTCCACAGGTTCCTATGTTAAACGATGTCCTGTGGTGTCGGCCATCTTAGACTTCAGATCGGAATGAAAATAACAAATTTGGTGGAGGACCATCCAGTAATCATTCTTGCACAGTTCTGGCTTAATTGACTGTGTAGTTTCTACGAAGAAGATCTTTGATTGTTTTTCCATAGGGTCCTAGGTTAAACTATGTCCTGCTGTGGCCGCCATCTTGGATTTTGAATTGGCACCAATTTAACAATCTTTTGTCAGGGCCACCCAATGAACATTTCTGCCAAGTATGGTGGCATTTGTTAACATACAATGCCAACGATGGATGCAAACTGATGACAATAGCTCAAATGGTCCTTGGGACCAGGTGAGCTAAAAACAGCTTCAATCAGTTTTCCTTACAACTGTTATTCAGGTGTAGCTTGACATTTTAATCATAGCTAATCATGTGAGCTAATCTACCTGAAAGTAATGATAGAAATTGTACATATTACACCTTTTATATTTTACCATAAAAATGATCTGTAGTAGTTCATTCACATGAATATTGGTTTAATACAATTGTACTGAGATATAAAACATTTTGGGAAACATATTTTGTCAAAAACATGAAACATAACCTAAAATTTCTATAGCTGAAAAAAAAGATAACTTTGTCTATGATGAAGCTGGTTCAGAAAACTGTTATAGTTATTCATACCATATTTCAAGAACACAAAATCTTATTATTAAAGATCACACAATAAATATTCTTGTGCTGTCCAGTTTATCCCTTTCACCAACTAGTGACCCTGGTGGAAGTTACTCTGAGACGATGGCTTCCCTGGCATAGTGAACACAACAATGGGTGCTTCACTTTAAATATCTATCAAAATTTTATGTTTTAAAATTTTATTTTAATTTTTTTTCTTTAAAAATAATAGATTCCAGGGTTTTGTATTTTATTTTATTTTCATTTCATATAAATCCATTTTCCGTGCATATTTGAGTATCAAGCGCAAAATTCTTCCAAATTTCGTATAATTCCAAAAGAACTTTTCAGAAATTGAAAAAATGTCAATGAAGTGAACATTTGATTACTACCATAGTCTTTCGTAACTATTCCCTAGCTAAAATTAACAATTTCAACAGAAATTTGTATTTCTTCGTACACAAAAACTTGTAAAATTTCATCAAAATTTGTTGCCAAACTTCAAATTCGTATAAAATCCACATTTTTTGCGTCCTTTTAATCCAGTTTTTTTTTTTCAAACAGAAGCACCATGTTATTTACATCTGGGAAATATGCTAAGAACTGTAACTCACATCAAAATCAATATATGAGGTGGGAAATTCAAACACCTATCCGAATCCTGCTGAACAGGACTAATTGTTAGTTATCTAAAGAGAGAATCCCGCTGTAGAAGACTTGTCGGCAAGAGGGTTAAGGAATACTTTAATATGAAAAACTGTCCGCAGGGTGGAACTTATAATGAGCTTCCTTCTGTTATTTTGGGCCTGGGTGGTCCAGGGTTAAACCCCATTCAATCAATCAATCAATTTGGTCAATTGTAACAATGCATAAAATTTTCAAAAGAATCTTATGTTATTTTATGGCATAGCAAAATTTTGTCAATTTTTTTTAAGGGGAAGGTGGGGGTGGTTACTGAGCATCCTGCAGTGGTGGCCATCTTGGACTTCCGACTGGCATGAAAATTATAAATTTGGTAGACAACCATCAAAGCAGGGGTAGAAATTAAGCAAAATTTTGTACTAGCCAACAGGACTAGCAGACAAAAAAAAAACTACATGTACAAACTACAATTGCATTCAAATTTAAAATTAGCAGATTCTGTCACAAAAATAGACTTCCTTTCTACTTCGGAACACACTGGAGACATATCAATCGATCAAGTTCACTACCATAATGTAGCCAATCAAGGTGTTTTTGCCATGAAACCTGAAACTTTCTCTTTCTCTTCTCTTGATCATGCTTTCTCAGTCTTTTCTTGATCACTTATTGTGTGTTCTCAGGCGGTTCTGCCCATCTACAAATCGCCACATTTTAAATATTGATTTGTTACCAACGTCAATTCCACACTAGATATTAGATATTGATCAATACTTATATCCCCCTCGAAGGCATAATTGAACTGGAGGTTGTGATGCAGTCGGCAAATTTCAACTAGCCTGATGGACTACATCCACTAGTCCGATGTCGATTTTACTAGCCTCATGCTAGCGGACTAGCAGTAATTTCGACCCCTGCATCAAAGTAACATTATTCTGCAGTTACAGTTCCATTGGCTACGTAGTTTCTGACAAGATCTTTGAAATTTTAATTAGTCAGAATACATCATCAGCTCTGATAGCCATCATAAATTTCATATCAATATCAAAATTATAATTTTGTAGAGGCCATCCAAGGAATTTCCTACCAAGTTTGATGCCATTTGATAAAATGGTTTCAGGCAAGAAGATTGAAATGTGACAGCTAATGAAAGATGACAACAGATGATGGATGACAAGTGATAGCAATAGCTTAAATGGCACTTCAGATCAGGTAACCTAAAAAGTAAATAACACAGGCTAGTCTGCAAAGTGATTCCCTTTTGCCCAATTGGCTGAATTCATTGTTATTACAACTCTGCTCTTGTATATAATACCTTTTACTTGGTATCTTTCCTTTTCATCTTCTGATGATACTTTAAAACTGTATGGATCAGAACTTTCTGAAATACACGTAGAATTGTTATTCTGTAAATATCATTGCATGTTGTGATCATTTATTTGGGCAGATATCACGGAATAGTAGACAAGAAAGCCTGTAAATATTTATCTTGTTTCATGATTTTAAGATATTAACCCATTATAGAAGTGACCTTATTATCATGAAGAACAGATCAACCAACCTGACATACTTTTGAAAGAGGAGCACTCAGAGATATGTACCAAGTCTGGTTTCATTATGCTTAATGCTGCTTAGGCAGAGGATTTTTAAATATTTATTAAATTTCAACTACATGTAATCGGAGGCCATGACAGCCATTTTGGAAGGTGGGCAGGGTCATCCAATACAATTTTGAAAAGGGACTATCACTGCAAATTTAGTTCAAATTGGCCCTGCTGATCTGTAAAAGATAAAATGTAAATACAATGTAGTTTACAGACCGATGACGGAAAAAAAGTGATAGCAAAAGCTCAAATCACATTCAGCCTGGTGAGCTAGAAATAAAATTACATTTTTAGAAGGAAAATCATTTTCTTGTATCAACATTTAATAACATAACTGATCCCATCATAACAGAAATAACTGACTATTTGTAGAAAACATGTTACTAATACTAGCAAAACAGGACAGATGACAGATATAACTACTTATGTTTCTGACATGGTATAGGCACTCAGTAATAAAAAAATTTCTCTTTAGATGAACACATAAATACAAGAAATTGCAAAAAAAAAATAAAAAAAAAGACCGATGGTAAAACATTTTACTCCTTCATACTTAATTGTCAGCAAAGAGAGTGCATGAAATAATGTGCACTGATGGTAATCTGTGTTTTTCATACAACTGTTTGGTTAAAACTGGAATAACATAACAAGATTTGTATCTGACAATCAATGATCACTTCACCTTAAATAAGCTCTGAAAAAATCTGATCTTAACTATTCCAAATGAATTTTCTTTAGAAAACTCCTCCTATTTCCTGCAGTGGTGGCCATCTTGGATTTCCGATCAGTAAAAAAAAAAACATAAACTTAGCAGAGGACCATCCAAGGAACATTTCTGCAAAGGATCATTTCACTGACTCTGTGGTTTCTGAGAAGAAGATCTCTGAAGGTAATTCCCATAGGGTTCAATATTAAACTATGTCCTGTGTTGGCGGCCATCCTGGATTTCAGATCTGCCAAGGAACATTCCTACATGGTCACAGTTCCTACATGGTCACATATGGTTTCTGACAAGAAGATCTTTGAATTTCAGCCAATCAGAACATATATATATATATATAGTGTAGAGGTCCATCCAAGGAACATTCCTGTCAAGTTCGCTTCCAATCTGTCCAGTGGTTTCAGAGAAGAAGACTGATATGTGAAAAGATAAATCCGATGGACGACGACAAATGCCAATTGACGGCAATAGCTCAGTTTGGTCCTTCTTTGAGTTTTCTTTACGACTTTTGTAATAATAATATTATTCATTAATACATACCACTGGAAAGTCTGTTTTGAACAATTACACTTGAAGAAACTCGTGATGACCGTTTCATTTTCTTCTTACCTAAAAAGTAACCATTCTATTATATTCCAATCAACAGTTTGTGAAGCAAATATTGTCATTAATCAACTGAAAATTGTTATGAAAGCTGAAGTCCCTAATTCATTATATTCCATTTTATTATCCAAAATTCCATTACAATGCTATAACTCAAAAAACTGTTATCTCAAAGACCTTACAAGTTAGAAAATACTTCGCACCCTATACTCAACAGAGATAATACTTGGAACTTGCAATTTGTAGTTATTGAAAAAACTGTTACAGAAACGCATAGATCCACAAAGGGTACACTTCAGCTATAAAATATGAATAATTAATATCACAACATACCAAATGCTTTCAATGTCTTAAGATATTCATAATTTATGTGGAAATTTTTCACTTAGAGTAGACAAATGACTTTCAAAAGTATGGTCAAATTACAATTTTACCCACAATAAATGATTTTCCTCAATTTTTAAGCTGTTTTGCTCAAGTAAACACTGGCCATACTCCAAAATTATCCAATAATCATGACTTTGAAGTTTTACCTTCAACTGTCAATGCAAGTTTCAGATAAGAATAATACAGAAATTTCAGTCAATCAGAAATAAGTTTCCCCTATGGTGGCCATACTGAACGGCCAATTGGCACCAAATACGGTATATTTATAGAGGGGCATTCTAAGATCATTTCTGCAAGTTTTGGATTGAATGGTTATGCAGATTAGATTTTTGAAATTTCAGTTACCTGAAAATCATTTAGCCCTCTAGTGGCAATTTTGAATGTCCGATCACCAAAAAATGAGAAAACTTCTACAGTATTAATGGATCACTTCTATTGTTTTAGTCACATCAGATATGTGGTTTCAGGAAAGATTTATGAAATTTCAGCCAATCAGATACAGTTTGGCCTTTAGCTGCAATACTGAACAACATAATCTGCACAAAATCATAAACTATAGAGTCCCATCTGCTAATCATTTCTGTAGTCTCAGTTCAATCAGTAATGTGGTTTCAGAATACAATATTTTTTTTAGATTTCAGCAAATCAGAAACTTCTTGCTCTCTGGGATCCACAATGGATGTCCAGTCAGCATGAAGTGAAGAAATTTAAACAGGACTACCCATAAATTATTTCTGTAAAGTTTCAGTTTAACTGGCAAAGTGGTTCCAGACAAGAACAAGAAGAGTTTACAGTGGTCCCTCTCTTGAAAGTCTACCCTTTCCGCATGTGCAAAGTGGCTCTTCAAAATGAGGTGATCTTCAATGAGAGATTTGTTTATATTATAAATGATAACTTCACTATTTTATCAAATTTTTGCAACCCAGCACCACATGTACCATCTATCCAAGGATCTGACACCTCTCCAGTGTTTCGGGAATATTTAGGAAATTTCCACAGTCTGCCCTCATCAGGATCCTACCGATTAAGTATCAATTCAGCATTTGAATAAGAGGATAGTATCCGAGTTTGAGTCCACTGAAATATAGTAATTGGAGATAATGGCATCTTTTTACCATTTACCAAATTCAACTGATCAATCAAAATGTGTGTAGACTGTTTAATGTAAAGGTCAAAATTATTTGAAACTACATGTAAGTGTAAACCTCACACTTTCAATGAGGCTGCAAAAAAATGTTTTAATTTCTTTGGTGCTGCTAATACTAGAATGAACAAATAGGTCTCAGGTACAACTGTGACTGATAGATTGGGCACAGTCAGAGGCAGGCAGCAGAATCATGGAAAAGCCAAGATGGTGGCTACAGTCACAATAAAATATTCATAATGGTTACTGTCCGGCAGATAACCACAAGTTTATATTTGACCTGAAAATTCTCTCTGTTGTCATGATAGCTAGAACATAATCCACAACAAATTTTTTCAATCTGCAGCTATATTAACATCATGATTATATTATGGCCCATGCTTAATGACAATATGAATGACCATACAACAGCACTGATGCTAACTTGCTGATAGGGTACTAATAATTATAATATCCAAGATCTTGATCTTAATGCAAAATTTAACCAGAGTTATTCATGCATAAAATGTAGGTCATGGTAACCAAATTGTGGTCCCATTCTTGGTACTTTCCAAAATGTATCAACAGATGATATATTATTGCTCCAGGACATGCAATGACTTGTAAAATCCAAGATATTGACCTTAATGCAAAACTTAACCAGAATCACAAATAGACAAATGGATGGACAGACGAAACTTTGTTAGGTGAGGGATACTAAAATAGTAGATGCACATCTACAATTTGTACTGAACAATCTTTAAGTTTTGTTGAAACCCATTCACTCACTTCGGAGGAGTTGCAGATAAGAGGACACAGTATTTAGCCTGCTCTACTTGGAAATCTAGAAAATTCAATGTCAACAATACTGGAATAGGAGATACACATCTACAATTTGTTGCAAACAAACTCTGAAAGTTTTATTAGAATCCATTCTCCAGTTTTGGAGCAGATGTGTTCAATGTAGTATTTGGGCTGAGATACATGTATGAAGTTTCTGGATAAATCTTAAATATCCCCGATCTAAAAATAAAATAGTATATATGTGCACACTTAGAATTTGTACTAAACAATCTATGAAAGTTTTACTGAAATCTATTCACTGGTTTTGGAGGAGTTGTTTGTCCTATGTAATATCTGGGCCACTGTACATGTATGAGGTGACTGGAAATCTAGAAAACTGAATTCCAAGGATAATAAAATAGTAGATGCACATATACAATTTTTTCTGAACAATCTCTGAAAGTTTTGTTGAAATCACAATTTTTGGAGGAGCTGCATGTAACAGGTATTTGGGTCGAGGTACATGTATGAAGTTTCTGAAAATCTAAAATATTCAATTTCAAGAAAATAAAATAGAAGGTATACATCTACAATTTGTACTGAATAATCTCTGAAATCACTGGTTTCAAAGGAGCTGCAGATAACAGGTTTGGCCTATGTAGTATTTGGGCTGAATAAATGTCTGGAGATCTAGAAAATTTAATTTCAAGACAAGAGATAGGTACTGTGATCTATGGGTCACAAATACCCCATCCCTGTTCTTCATAGTCTCTGAAAGTTTTGCAGAAATCTATTCACTGAGTTTTGAAGTAGTTCTTGATAACACTGGTACATTTTGTCTAGTGTTAGGGCCAAAGGACATGTATGAAGAATCTGGAAACCAAAAATATTCAATTTAAAAAAAAAAACTAAAACAGGAAATGCATATCCACAATTTGTTCTTAACAATTTCTTGAAGTTATGTTAAAATCCTTTAAATAGTTGTGGAAGAGTTGAGGATAACAGGAATGTTTATTTAGTATTTTCGCTCATACATGTACAAAATGTATGAGCAGAATATTCAAATTCAAGAAAGCAAAACAGTAAATGCATCTACAACTGCTTCTCAGCAATCTCTGAAATTTGTGTTAAAATCCATAAAGCGGTTTCAGAGGAGTTGTGAATAAAATGTACATTCCATAGTATTGGGGCCAAGGTACATGTATGAAGTTTCTAGAAATCAATAATATTCAACTTCAAGAACAATAAAATAGGAGAAGCATATCTACAGTTTGTACTGAGCAATCTCTGAAAGTTTTGTTAAAATCCATTCACCGGTTTGGGAAGAGGTGCAGATAACAGGTACACTTTTCGTAGCATTTCGGAAAAAAATGACTATTGACAGAAACAAAATAGGAGGTGCACAATGCAATTTGGCAAGTATAAGTAATAAAGGCTATTTTTACAAAATTTATTGACGTGTAAACTCAGACGTTCACTAACAAACTTTACATAAAGTCCTTTGGACTTTATTCATTTTGTGAGTGAGTCGGCAGAGTTTACACATCAATAAATTCTTTCAAAATAGTCTTTATTACTTTAATAAATAAGTACAGTGGTCTCCTGGAAGAACATTTATATTACTGAATTTTGTCTCATTGTGGCAACCATCTTGTTTTTCAGACAGAAACGTACAATACTTTGAATTGTGTAGTTGAACCACTAAAATAATTTGTTGTGGTTTCCTATTTTTAATGAGTATAGAAAATTAAAAGTACTAGTTTCTAAACCAACCGGGGAATCACATAATGACAAAAATCCCTAGGTGAATTAATGTACAATGATAATTAATGAGAACTTCTAGTTCTATCAGTAATGATCTCTATAAAAGCATTTTATAAATATGCTGAACAGCAGAAGAAATGTGCCACTTCTTTGATGTAACAGAAATCAAATATTAACTTCCCAAACTTAAATTTTGCAAGGGATATTAAAAATATAGAACCTTTAAAAGAAATTATTCACTCCATAACTTTTATTGTTGTTCAGTTTGAAGACATGACATACTTTCTGGTAGTCGAAAAACAAAATTCTTGAAACAGCGTAAGAGAATTGACAGACAGAAGTCATTCCGCTTAAACAGGGACAAAATTTTAAGCTTAATGCTACAATTGTCACTACAGTACCGCAAACGCTAAAAAATTTTCATTGATTATATTGTTTTCAGTTTTTGGGTTAAAATTGTCTTTTTTGACAAATTTAAAAGTCAGTCATTTGAAAAATTCTGATATTTGCAGAAAATGTTTCTGGTTATCAGAGCTTCAACTGCTGAAACAAGACCAATACTGGGTCTGGACTAGCATCGCTGCATGCAAAATTTCAAACTATCGGCACAGGAAGAGGCTGCACAGCAGGTCTGAAAATTGCTTACATGGTACAACTCAACATTATCAAGCTCCAGACCAAATATCAAATCAATCCCTTCCACAGAAGCCAAGAAAACTTTGACAAAATTTCAACCCAAAGTGTTTCTGATGGACAGACTGACGGAATGACTGACAGACAGAATCAAGCGCTTACTAGACCTGCAGTAAGAACACCCCAGTGTTGACATATCAGTGATCTACAGCAGCTATGACTAACTACCTAGACCACTTGACCACTGAGGCCTCCTCCCATGTGATGACCATCCAGGATTTCAGATCCCCACCAAAAAGAAGTTTGATAGAAGACCATTTTTTGATTATTCAACCAAAGTTTGTATCAACTGACCCAGTGGTTTCTAAGAAAAATCTTTTGAAAAATTTGGCAATGCTGAATGAGAAATAAGCAGAAAAATGTAACCCAGAAATAGGACAGTCAATGTGAGATTTCTGTCAAGTCCAGTGACCACTATGTAAGTGGTTTCAGAAAAGAATATGCTTTTTTTTTAAAAAATGCAATGGATATCAAGGAATGACTGGGTTCAAATTGTTGGACAAAATAGTTATGATCTAAAATCAATTTGTGGGAATTTGCAGATGCTCTATTTTTTACTGCAAGATTACATTCTTTCAAGATTTATTAAAATTAAAAAAAAAAAAGAAATGAAGACTTCATAATTACATTAGGCAATAAAGGGCTACGCTGAGTGCAGCATGATACGATCCCAACATATCAACAACGAAAAGTTGAACAAGTGCATATTAAAAGCGAGAGTAGACACAGAATTGTGCATGACACAGTAATGTGCTAGACAAAATAACGTGCATGAAACATTAATTTGCTGGACCCACAGTACCATGCAAAAGTGTGTTTTTCCTTTATTTCTTCATATTTGACTTCCACTCATCAATAACCTTGCATGGATGTATTACAACCTTATTTTTTAGCAATTTCAACTTTGGCCCCTTTTTCCTAAAACGATAGGGCCAATATCTTTATTTTGTCATTACTAAATTCTACTGTTCATTACCTTTGCACAGATATATTATAACCTCACCTTTTGCAAATTTTCAATTTTTAGCCCCCTTTTGACCCCTTTTTCCTCAAACCAAAGGGGCTAATATCCTTTATTTTCATTACAGTCTATTAAAATACGAAATGGATCAGTTCATTGGAACAAAAGTTATCATGCAGAAACCAACCTGTCTATAGATGCAAAACGACAATGACGACGACAGCATCATACCATAATACTACAGCAAAAATTTTGATGCTGCAAGTGATGACTGAATGTACCATCTTAAAAAATAAAATTATAAAACAAACAAGGCAAATGAATTTACAGAGTGAATACCTAAGTCAGAACACAGTGTCTCAAATGAAAAGATACATTACCCTTCAAATCTTTCATCTGTTCATCTTCTTCAGACATGTGAGTAGAATCTAAAATAAATACCACCATGAAAAAAAATACAACATTACAGCAGAGCATTTATATCATGTAATTCACAGCTGAAAAAATAGTACATATAGATTATATACATTGTGTGATGGTACATCTTCTTGTATCAGGTCGAGTCAGTTGAATGAGCTGTATCACTACCAGTCGCACAGAGAGGAGTAGTGATGCGAATCATTCAGCCGACGAGACCTGATACACTAAGTTGTACCATTACATCTTTGTTTATGATGTGTTTATCTAACATTTTATACAATAATTAACCTATAATAACCCTTTACCTGCTTGACGTTAGGTCAAATAAGGCTTCAGAGACGGAACTCATTTATGCATGCACTAACGTCTTGTTTATATTCACATGGGAACATGTGCGACGTCTCGCCAATCTTTTATCACCACAGTGTGGTGATACAACATCTTGTATCATACACCTTGTATCATACAGTGTTTCTTCCG
>JAOXYI010001666.1:0-13897 GCA_028566495.1 Lithophaga antillarum
TGCCAGAAGTTACTCAAGGCCTCCACACATCTCTGCCTGTCTTAATCAACATCCCTAGATAAATGTAGACATAACTATACATGGCAACAGCTGATTGGATACCTTCACTAATACAGGGTCAACAGTCTGTTTGTTAATATTCATCATCCTTGTAACATGCCTGTATTAGGATTCTGTTGTATTCTAACATATATTTTCTTCCGATCATGATAGTTAAACTGCTTATAATACTTAAGTAGGCAAGTTTTATACCACTAACTGATATTTCAGGTGTTCTGCTAAAATCTGCTTTGTCGTAACCCTTTTATTTCGTATTTCAAAGTTACAGAAGGGTAACAAGCAACAAAAATGTGAAGTACATGTGAAATGAAAAATAAAATTTTTAAAAATTCCCAACTTATGGAATATTACACTTAAACTCACTGAATAATGACATTTCTGAGCGAACATACTAGTAACTCTCTAAATTAGGAGCTTCCAGATCAAAAATAAATCTTTGCCACTAATCATTTCATATCAGCTGGTGAGAATGGACACCGAATCTAGAAGCAGATCATTTCAAACTGTGTGTTGAGAATTACTTTGTTTTGTAATATTTTCCACAAGATCAATTACTACCTACTGTTACTGTTTTGCAATCTGCTATTTTCTAAATTCTGAGAACCCTGGAAGGGTATCAGTCTAAACATGATTCACAGTGACGACAGAAAGTGTCTCCTGTTTACCATTTACAAGTGTTTCTGTTTCATATGACTAATTTCTTATAACAAAAAAGTTCTTCTGAAGATTACATTCAATTAAGCGCTGACTGAAAATTAGTTTAAAAATGTGTACTTAAGCTTCATATTAATGCTATTCCAACAGCCGTCTTTACAAATTAAATAAGTTGATATCCAGAGTCTAACTGAATACAATACAGTTTCTGCTGTAAATTCCTCAACTTGCTTCCAAGTTCTGTACCAGTGGACTTGTGTATAAATGTCAGCACTGCGTAGTACAGCTACAAATACATCTAATACCCATTAGAACTTTGGGATGAAGGTCAGCTCTGTGTACAAATATACATCAATAGGCATCTTAAGTTTACTATAAAGGCTAGTATTGTGTTCTCAAGTGTCCAGTGCTCCAATATAATTTGGTCTACAGCACTGTACTGCAGACGTCTGAATTGACGTACAATTCCTTCCTGTCCAAGAATATTTCTTCCTAAAGAAATGAAATTCTGCTTTTGGATGATATCAATTTTTCCTGCTTCCTTTATTGGATGTTCCTTTGAAACACTGTACTCTGGTGATTAAATCCTAGAAGCTGATGTTAGCTGGTAAAAATCCTTCATATGTCTATCAGTTTTGTCTGATGTTCCAAAAAAGCAAGTTTTCAACTCCGTCACCAACTTACCACATTTCTCACTTAGTTCCATATAAGATTCATTTGAAAAACCAAGGATTTTAGGAAAAATATCACATCACTACCGTTTCCTGTATACTGCTAGTTCGGTTTTACACTATAAAACAAACCCCATTCTGATCAGTTCTCCTGTGAGATTATCATATGAAGTAGTCACCATTTAATTGAATTCTAATTGTTTTAAATTAGCACTGAATTTTCCGACAGGAACACATCCAAAATTTCCAAAGTTCGGAGTCAAAGATATGTTTAGACGAGCAGTATCTAGCTCCATTTGTTGGGGTACAACTTCATCTTCAATTCAGAAGGATGGAACTATATGACTTGTTTCCAAAAGACAATATTCGTACTGTATGATACTGGTTCCAGTATAGATGTGCAATGCTATCCATTCCATAATGTCTTACTGCAAGAACTGAAACTGTTTCAACTGGTAACAACTGGTATCACCAAAGTTAAAATGTAAACATAGTCATGTTGGAATAGTAAAAATATTCGGCTTAAGCATTTAGCAATTATAATTTAAGACAATTCAAGAAATGATGTGTATATGCAAATTGGAGATCTATTTTATTTTGTTTCAAGTACTCTACACTAGTTCACTCAGCTACTCAGTCCACCAAGGTCACTAATGAAGGTACATTTAAGTTACTTGTAGGTGTCTTTGATATGGTTTGTAGCATTTTTAATTAAAACTGTTGTTAATTAAGCATTCCTGCTATATAAATTAAAATCAAACATAAAGATGTGTAATTATCAATTATTACTTCAGAAGATATTCATTATATAAGTAGTATATGTTCAGTGCAATTACATTAGCTTTTCTCAGTATATTCCATCTTGCAGTGTTCAGTGTAATTACAAAATGACTTAAAACTGTACCAATGAACAGCCTATACAAAATGTTTAACTTTCAAAGAAGATTCAAATTCTTCCTTTCTTCTTTTTTTTCAGTTAACTTTTAAGACATTTCGTTCTTTGCTGACTGGTTTACAAAAACTTAAGTGCTAAATCACTAGACAGGCTACAACAATTTGGTAAGTCAAGGATGGTCCTTAACAACAACTGAAAGATCTCCTTTTCTTTAGGACACAAATTAATTATTAGATTTTCATCCCAATTTTTCCTGAAATAGGAGCGGGTGGGCAAATTTCATTTTTTATTTTTTGTCTATTTTGGTGTAAAATGCCTTAGAAATGAAGAAAAATCTTCGAAATGGAAAATAAAAACAAATTTTGGAACAGAAAAAATAAGGGTGGGCGGGGGATGAAAATCTAATTAATTTACTGTGACCTTAACTTGATAACTTAAGATCTACACAGATTCCAAAAGTAGGTCTATAGGAAATCAGAACATTTAGGTTTTTTGCACAAGGCCTTTGATGACAGTACATTACTATTTTTACATTCTCCTATCATTTCTTAAACCACTCAAACTCAAAGCAAAATTTTATTTATTAAATGTGATGAAATTTGACATATAATACTAAAAACACCTGCATAAAATTGAAGTTTCCTGAAACTAACAATTACTAACCTGTTCCAAAAAAAAAAAATCATTCGGGGCGGGGGAGGGGGGGGGACACCTTTATCACAGATAATTAATGGTAATGATAATAAAGAAAATTATTTACAAATGATTTCTAACAGAAAATTCTTAATTTAGTAGGATCAAAACATGTTTATTATATCAATACCAGGACAAGATGTTTTTAAAATTTTGACTCTTACATATCACAATGAATCAATAAATATTTTATAAAAATCACAATGAATCAATAAATATTTTATAAAAAAACAAACTTCCGTGTGCCAATTTTTTACCACATCTGATGTTTGCCTGTATGTATGTGCATGTGTGTGTGTGTGATTGTCAATTTAGATGCAAATGAATGCCAGTGAAAATTTGATCTGCCAATGAAGTGTATTAATTTTTAATTCTGCATCTGAGGTATGTGTGTGTGTGTCCTTATTTGGATTGCATATTTATAAGTTCAGATATAAAGATAAATGAACACCAGTGAAAAATATTACCTGATCTCTGAAATAAAGGGACAGTATATAAATTGCTGTTCATTTTGTAGTTACTATTTATTTGATAAATAAAACTTGTACCCTGAAGTGTGTGGAAAATGGCCATGGCCTTAGTGAGTAGAAACCTTCCTTACAGAGGATGAACACTGTGTTTGGGTACATTTGTTATTTTGGTGTTGATGTATATATTTTTCAGATGTAAGTAAATCAGTGAGATATTATAAAGACCTGTAAATTAATTTTACAAACGTAGTGGAACACCTCTACATTGTACTCTCATATAAATTGGCCATCCTTATACTACACCAGTATTTTCGGTCCAAGTACCTTTATTGTTTGTAATTTGATCTGGTCACACCTCTACACAGGCAAATCTGCCACATATGATTTTCATATGATTGATTATATGAGAATCATACAAAAAGAGCATTATACAAGTATCATATGCAAGCATGCATATGAATTTCATATGCAAATCATATGAAAATCACTTCATATGTGGATTATACACTATCATATGGCCTTTGTTTCATATGAAAATCATATGAAATTCATATAATATGTTTCATATCAGTATCATATGATTTAAACCTCATATGATTTTCATAAAACTTCATATGATTTTTTATATGAAAAGGGCATCATATGAGTATTATATTTGGCAGATTTGCCTGTGTAACACTGACTATTATTTTTGCCCAAATACCTATATTGATGTAAATAACATATAGTCTTATATGGTATCCTGTATTCATCATCTGAATTATGAGAAAATCTATAAATATTTATACTTAATGCAGTCCCAGATCATTTCTATGATCTTGCTAGTTGTAATTGATTTTTGCACTTCAAAGTTGTGTTTTGTTCTATAAATGTCTAGAAATACATGGTAAGTAGATATTCACCTCTCGACATACCGATTGTTAACCAAAACATGTTCGTTTCTGTACCAACTGGATTCTATGTTTTCTGTTATTGTGAAGGAAAATAACTTCCGGAAAGTCAAAGGACTGTTCACCTCAGGTTACAAAGTTGTTGTTTTTTTTGTCAAATAAGAATTGAAATAATTCATGGAAGCCATAGATTTTGTTGTCATTTTAACATAAGATAAGCAGTATATTTGTAAATACTTTAAAACATGAATATAATGCCTACCCATGTTAAAATTTCCAACAAATCTATGGCTGCCATGAATTATTTCTTAAATTTAGCCACAGTTATCTGGCCACCTCTGTCAACTGGCCATTAAACAGTCACTGAAGTTTTACTGTATTAATTTTCAGATGGTGTTAACAGGATGTACAGCAGTAAGAGCCTCCATTAGTAGAAGACCCACCTCTGTAAGTCTGTGGTTTGAATTTGGATCATAATTATACAATTTTTTTTTCTTACCATAAATAGTAAGATGTTATGTGATATTTACATGGAGCTACCACTTGAGGAAAAATAAAACAGTGTAAAAGTACTTAAATTCGTTGGTAGCAGTTGTCATGGTTTGAGAGAAATTTGCTGATTCTTTGGTTCTACATGTTCTAAATTTGTGGACTTCAAGATTTTTCTATATAATTCTATTTAAAATTGACATCTTATTGGAGTTAAAGTTTCATGGATTGAATGAACCATGGAATACATGAAAACTGATATCCCACAAATACTAATGATAACACAGTATAACATTTCTGTATATTAAGATACGTAAAAGCTATAGTAGGAATTTCTTCTGCTCCTTACAATACCAGATATACTGAGTTTCATGTCCTGTCATCATGAGCCAGTGAGCAAAGGAGAATAATTCAACAAGATACGGTGCACACTTTCAAGATAAAAGTTGAAGCCGAAAAAATTGTATAGAGATCTGTATATTGGGTCTGATTTACCTGTACAGATCAATGGTCTTTTCACAATGAATAGACTTACATGTATTTACACTGTGGTAGATTTGCTGTAAATGATTAAAAAAAACTGGATTTCTAATTACCAGTTGAATATAAGACCATATGGAATTTACAGTTTTTCTCTGAAAAGAAACAAGTGCCAGTCAGCAAAAATAGATAAAGAAAGGTCCCTGACCAATAAAGGCTTTTATTTTTTTTTCACTTTCATGATAGTATGGATTTGGAAATGATTTCAAAATATCCTTCCCTTTGCTATACATTGACAACAGCAATTTTGTTCCCAAAAACAGTTGTATACTGATAGAATCTTCCAGACTAGACAAGTATAAATTTTAGTAATTGCCCCAGAGTAGGTTCAAGTTAATAAACAAAGGTATGGTCAAATTCAACCTAGTGCTTACAGAAGGTCAGATCAACTTCCTCTACCAATAAAACGTATAGCTTAAAAATTGCTGAATGTTTTCCAAACAAATAAAAATTCCCTTTACCATGTCTCACTGTTCATCTTATATTAGTGAACCAGTTATCTCTCTTTCTGACAATTTATATATTATAGACAATATTATAGGATTTTTTTTTGATGATCTTGAATAGTCACATGGAAACAATATTTGTTATTTGTAGGTACGAAAGTTTTTCAACTTGACAATCTTCACATTGTTACTATATATAGCTTCATCAATAGTCATTATCGTAGGGTACAGTGTAAAATGGACCACCAGAGATCAATATCCTGTAAGTTTAATTAGGTCAGTTATGAAAATTTGTTCTATATATAGGATCATGGTAGGGTACACCATAAAATGGACCACCAACAATTGGATTTTATTGTACTTGTCCATGTTGAATTGAAAATCTAAATGAATCTCGACTCCTCCGACGTCCAGTATGGATTTTAAACACACAACAGACTTGTACAGTAATATTAGGTTATTATATTCAGTTGTGTACAATATGTAATTGTGTTTTATGACTGTGTATTGTAATTAAAATGGACGAGACACTGTAGGCATTACAGATTTTTCAGTACAATATGGATGAGTAAAATATAATTCAATATGAAACATAACAGTGTATAATAATCTATTTAATATATAGCTGAAATAAATTTAATATGATAAAAGAAAAGATGTATTCAACATTATTTTCTCCAAAATAAATATTGAACATTATATAAGAGGAGATGACACAATAATTAAGATCACATGTCATGAATGGAAAATTTCATTGGGTTAAAACAGAAGTCCATTACTAGGGGAAGTGGGCAACCCACTATATAGCTATGTGAAGGCATTGTCCAACAGCTTCATGCTGTGATCAAAGTGAGATTTCAGTGAGATTTACTAATAATAGTAACACAAAAATAATTTTGCAAAACATTCTGGGTAGAAATAATTTTTACAAAATACCCAGAGATCAATTACTACACAGCAAGTAACACAGTATACCCTTAAATAAATGAATAGTGTTAGTGATTAGCAGACAACTCCATGTATTGAAACAACCTATGTAACCTTAATAAAACTGTTATCAGTTAATTAAATAACTTAGGGTATCTAATTAACAAGTAATTATCATAAAGATAAAATTTTTACCCATCATTCACTAGAAATAAACCAGACTTGAAGATACCCCCAGTAGGACAAATCACTGATAACAGCCTAATTTGTTGTACAATGCCTTCACAATAGATATAACACAGCTTGCACACTTCCCTTAGTAATGGATTTCTGGTTAAAATTACAGTTGTACATGTGTATAATAAAATCATATACACATGTATTGTATAAATCATTTAATAATAGGATTGTAATAGGTCATGTGACTTGTATTAAACAAAGAATATATTGTATGACAATACCCCCAGCAGAGCTATAGAAAAAGAGTACTTAAACGGGTGTTACAGGACACTATTCTTGATAAATAAGTGGGTTACTAAATCATGTCACGGTCACCACTTACTTGTATTTATCCGCAAGTAAAAGTGCCTTGCACGATGTGATGTGCAGTGTACATGCCATGTGCTATGTATGACCAAGAGTAATTGTCAGTGTAAGAATGTAATCAATAAATAATTGCATATTTGTTTGCATTGGCTTTTCATGAACTTAGAACATTCCCCATCTTATATACATTTTTATTATTTTTTCACAAAGGGTGAACAGTTATTTCCCTTTAACAATTTCGCATTGCCAAAAAAGTACTCTTCATTGGCCAGATTTTTTAACTTTTAGCAGCACTAATTAATTGCCTCAACAAGATCTTAATTTTGATATAAAAATCTTCAAATTGCTGAACAAAATGTGCTTATCTTTTATTTTTAAATGTAAAATGGTTAAAATTGTTGAAGGGAGATAATTTTCATTTTCTAATATAAATATTTATTATTTTCTTCACAAAGAGTGAGACAAAATTATCTCCCTTAAACAATTACAACCATATCACCTTGCAAAAAACGTACTTTCCCTGGTCAGATTTTAAATTTTAGTAGCGTTAATTATATTGTCTCAACAAGATCTAAAGTTTGATATAAAAATCTTTAATTTGCTATTGCACTGTATTTGACTTGTATATAAAATGTTATTATCTTTTTTATTTTCATTTTCATGCATTTGTGAAACATTCTTGAGAAAATAAAAAAAAATATGAGGTTTTTCTTGGTTCAAGAAATTGTCGTACAAGTCAGATATAGTGCAATAGCAACTGAAAAACTGCGGTAAACGACAGTGTACACTTTTTCTGCATTTGTACTCGCTCTTTGGACCTTGACGTGACTACTCTTCCAGAAAAAATGTACATTAACATCACTTACCGGACAGTTTTTCAGTTACCATAGTATTGTATCTAATACATAAATATTAAAACACACTGAAACGGTTTAATATAGGTTGATCTACCACAATCATTCTTTACTTAAAATGGTTTAATTTCTTAACGGACATTAAAATGACTTAACAGATATTTTCTATATTATATATGCCTAATCAACTGACGTTAAGCCAAAAATGACTGTTTAATCCAAAAAGAAAGTTATTTGTTTATCTTCAAACATTAATGTAGTGAATAAAATTAATTTGAGAAAGAAGGCTGAACTGCTGAGAAGAGAATATGAATGCATTTTACAGACCCGCACTTACCTAAATTAAACAAACTTGCGCTTTATTGAAAATCAAATTATTGAAGTTTTTATGAAGGAAACTCTACATTTCAAGGGACCAAATAACCTTTATTACCACACCATCGTTTTAATTGAATTAATATCGACGCAAACATTGCTTTTTGAAATGAAATACACATCCTTATTGTCTGCAAGCTTGTATTTTATTATGTAATAATAGATTATTTCATTTTAGTATTCCATACTTTATTCTCTGGTATTTTTGTAATTTCCATCAACATTTAAAACAAGCTATACACCGTCTTATAAAAGAGAAGTAATATAGTTTCATCAATTTTAATATGAAATAGATATGGAAGATTGCCAAAAGGGTTATCCAAAAGCCAAAAGTCAATACAATCAGAACAACGAACAAAAAAGGGACACTGAAACGTAAAACGGAAGGATAAATATTACCTGCATCGCAAGCTGCTCCCGTCGTGCGGCTCGGAGTACAAATGCGATAAACACTTTTAGGAAAAAACAAAAACAGGATGGTAACGGGAAAAAAAAAATAAGTTCATGCCATCTTTGAAACGGACATTGGTTAATGGTATATATATTTCAGTAGTGGATGATTTTTTTTTTGACAAAACGTGAAAGTTTTTGGGAAAAATATTGGATAACAAAAATTGCCATTCTTCAAAGCATATTCAGCAACAAAGAAAGGAAAATACTAATAGCTTGAGAAAGTCAAGGTGCATGTTTGACTAATAATCAAGTATCACGTAATAATCTATTCCATCTTTTTGTAATGCAGAAGTCACTTCTCTACAGTTAATCCCCTTTCTGAAAGATACATTGCAGATATAGCTTTGACTGGAATATTAGGAAGTTTGGTCCAAGTTTAGCCATGCTTGAATTTTCGGATAAAATTAATTATTATATAAATAGAAATATACAGAGGTATAGAATAATGGAAAAATAAGATACATTTAAAAGTACATCTGATAGCTTAAATTTTAATGGTGAAAGAAAAATATTTATTTTTCAATAACACTATGTACAATATACCTGCTGCAAAAGGGAAATAAATATAGTATAAGGCAAGTAACCCATGTATTACAGTTGAGTTGGGTCGTTTGGGTCCCGGGCGGGGGGTACTCTGAAAAATTTGTGATATATAGGCTCGTCAGAGGGCAAATTTTTTACCCCCCAAAATCCCCAAAATACCAATTGAAAGAGTAACAATCCCGAAATACCTTGCGAAAGGACCACATTTTTTTCAGATGACCCCCCAAAATATCTGCCATTTTTGATACCCCCAACTGAAATCCCAAAATCATACCCCATAAAATAGTACGAGCCTACGTATCACAAAAGCTTCAGAGTAACCCCCCCTGGGTTTGGAGTTTATCGCCACTTTCAGCGATTTTTAAGTTATATCGTGACTTCCAGACTTATGTTGGGAGGAAGCCCAGACAGCTATCAGCTGAATCGATGAAACCCCGACCTTGGGTAGGTGTCTGCAAACCTTAACACATGAAGCGGGACCAACAGGACTCAAACCTACGACAGTGGTGTAAGGCTATTGAGCATCAGTTAGTGACGTTATCCACTCGTCCGTCTGGGCCTTATACATTACGAAAAGTGGGACTTTCTTTTGACTCTGTTCTCCTTAATGATTAAAAATATTTTGAAACTTAAATCATAACAAAATACAAAATTAAGAGTAACTGAAGGTTAAGGGATATTTTATCATATAACTAGCACTAAAATTAGAAAGAGGCACATGGAAATTACATATCCATTGTCGAAAATAATTTTCTTTTTTTCACAGAAATATAGGAATCTTTTTACTGTTGTAGATGGCCATTTATTTCAAAAATGCACTTCAAATCAGTAAAGCCAGAACATACAATTACATTGAACCATTTCTATGTCCCAAATTCTGTCCTGTTATCATTTGAAACTGTAAGGCTTTGAATTAATATTTGAAAAATGGAATTGACGTTTTAAAAGTATTCTAACAACGTAAGTAACGTCATTCAGCGTTGATCAAATGTTATTTTTACATCGTCAACGATAAATACCTGACAACTTTTTTTTTGGTGATACAGAATTTAATATCTACCTCATAAATACAAGGGCTGATCAACGCCGAAACGATGATTTTGACATGTCATCAACATTTATACATTTTTGGTTTTGAAGACCCGAGTTTATATCCAAGATCAACGTTCCAATGACACCTTTTGAATCAGACTGTGTCTGCTGTGATGGCTTTATTGTCCTAAATAGTTTTTTTCCAGAAGTAGTATCAGCACCGTGTAGAATAGTACAGCTGTATTCCCACTGGTGAAATTAAATGTACTAGAAGTTGTAGCGTAATTTATGTTATCCAGTGACGAAGTAGTTCATTTGAGGTAATTGAGATGTAACTTGAATAAACTGCATTTTGTATAATTTGAAAGTACACATAACACGCAAAACGTGTAGTGTACTGGATATTGACTTCACATGTACGGCACGTAGTAAATTATTTAATTTATTTATTTCCATTTCGGTCCTTGCAATCTCCTTCAGTGTATGATTCTACACGGTGATAACAAGATTCGACTGTGAGTTTTCGTAAGGTGTTGGTTTAATTGAAGTACGTACGAAACCTTCCAGATACATAAAGCAGCCTTTTTTCAAAATGTATACCGACAAATATACCTTAATCTACATTGTAGATCTATGAGCTTGCATTACATGATATTAAATACATGTGAGATAGAATTAGACTTGTATGTCATAATTTTAAGTTTTATTAAATTCAAAATAACAAACATAGACTTATACAGAATACTGCGCACTTGTTTTATTGATAACAGACATGGTTTACGTGCAAAAGCATTAATTTTAATGATTCCCTCCCTGTTAAGATTATGCAATGTATATAAATTTAGTGTTCACGACAAAAAGTTTGAAGATAATTAAAACTAATCAAATTCTGAGGTATAAGTTCTTAAAGGTCACGAAAATCATTTTTTTTTCTAAACACACTTACAATCCGCCTAAACTGACTGTTAAATTTTCATGTTTATGACTTTACTGTAAGCATGCATGATAATCCAGATATGCAGTTTCTTCCACATCGATCAATAGATTCCATGCGTAAAATTGTGACTGGAAGACCTTAAAATAACATTTTTGTCTGCAGATATATCCATGTATCTTATGTTATGTACAGCGCTTCCAACAAACACTGAAATACTAAAAATATACTCAATCCGGACGGGATTTACTGCCTTTATGCATAGAAACCTAGTGATCATTCGCTTAATTTGAAATTTTAATGTCTCTTCTGGGATTCACAACAAATATTGTGTTTTAAATTCGTTGTTCCGTGCACAGTTGTAAATTAATATGATCCAATTTACACATTCTTATAAAGGTGAAAAGTTGCATTGCGACGTTAACACCGGTTTACCCAGTTTATTCTTTCTCGTTTTGAGTGTTGTTATAATATAATGTTGACATGAATTACGTTTGTCTAATTTTGCCTTTAATGTATTTTCACCCTTCCAAATAAAACATTCTATTTTATTTGTAATTTGTTTGTTCTTTACTCTTCAGTAGAAAGATCTTCAGTTCTAAGATATTTCGCCTTTCTAATGGAAAACAGTGTGTTTCTTTTTTGATTTTTATTTTCCGCCATTTTTTATCAGTTCTGTTAAAGTGTCGCGTCATATGCAAATAATACATAGAACAACTTATTGTGGCAATATTAAGTTTTCGGTAATATTTCTTACGAATATATGTCACAAGAACTCCACAAACCTGTATTCGATATGTTTCACTAATCAGGAGAACTTATTAAATACAAGGTTTGTGTTTCATCCACATTTAACACCTTACTTGTTCTACGATTGAAGGTGTTAAATTTGGATGAAAGGGTCTGATGATTTATTATTTGGTAACTGAAAACTACAAGACGCAGGAACATTAACATAAGTTTTCTTGACTCTTTACTCACTATTCAGTACTGGACTAGCATTTCATAAAGCAAGTATAAGTCAACAAATGTCTGAACTGTACTTTCACTATACAATGTTTAAAAACCATTACATGTAAGCATATCAAAATGAAATATGCTCTAGAATTTGAATATTCGAAGATAACGGTATGGCACCATAAAATTTCAATGTATTTTAACCCTTTCAGCGCGAAGTGAAATTAAAAAAAATATACGTTCAGTGCCAAGCAGGTTTTTTCAAAGTCTAACAGTGCGTATATATACAGTGACGTTAACAATAGCGCGACGTCATCACTCTATGCGCTTTATAGTGAAGGGTGCGTAGATTTTCTGCTACATCTTCCACTTTTTTTTATCGCATTAAACGCCACATAGTATCGGATACCAACCAAAAATATGTTTAGAAGACAAAAGTTTGATGTCTTATCCTGTCATATGCCTGATTATTAGTTTGAATTTGATCATTTTTCTTAATATGATGTTATCACAGGGACAACATCTGCAGTGCAGTGTGTGTAATGTTTGCTCGACTAGTCACGATGTAGGAGTCTGTCAGAGTTCTGAGGTGGGTGGGATGAGGAGAGAGTCATTCCTGATACCGGTGGACACTGAATGAATTTTTTGTCTGACCATAGTGATAAATTACCCTTGCAGCACAAAAACTATTATATGAACAATATGTCTAATGTTTTTTATTAGAAAGGAAAGATCACACATTTTCATAAGCGAAAGTTTTAATCTGAACAAAAATGTAAAGAAACCTTGTTATCTGGAAGCAAACAAATTTGTATTTAGTGGAACAGACCAGTGATAGAAAATACGTAAGCACGTATTTATTTTCATCTCAAGAGTATATGAATAGGGTGGGGATCTCGAAGGTCTAGCAGCTCACCCTAACTACAAAATTTTCTAAGTTACCCTTCGTCCCCCAGTTTCACAGTGTTACTGTTTTCATAAGCCATGAAAAGAAGAAACATAAATATTTTGTGTACACTAAATTATATATTACTCGTCAAACAATGAAAACATTCCGAGTTAAGGTTTATTTGTGATATTAATGATAATAATAATAAAAATGAAAAATCTATCCTCATTTCTCATAATCTAAACCACAATTTCCGAATATGTTTTATTTTCATTGTGCTGTTTATGCGCTACACTGTATGAAAAAATGTATGTTTCTCTCTCATATGACCAAAAAAAAAAAAAAAAAAAAACATACGAGTATCTTTCTAACTACAATAAAGTAAATAGATCTATATGTTGAAAAATAAAATTTCGTTTGAACTTCTAATTATGAGAGTAACATCAACTTTTAATTTGAGATTAGAATTCCTACTTTCAATATTTCTTATTGTAATTTATATGGAAATTGATTTGAAAAACAGCTGTTTTCAATGAATATTAAATCTTTTGGACTTAAAATAACATTTTGAATTATGGA
>JAOXYI010001774.1:0-13888 GCA_028566495.1 Lithophaga antillarum
TTCGTGTGTTGTTTGTTTGTTCTTGTCTTCCTCGTTCCCGATGTTGCCTGTGTCCTCGGATTGTTCCACCTTGAATGTTTTTTCGGTTTTCTCTCGCCTTTCTTTTTTCGTACTACAGTATTTGCGCAGTTCATCAAATTTCAACATACCCTAACGTATAAGTCAAAAGGGTGCAACAAGTCTCCAGGAGAATATGAACTAATTACTGCATTTACTTTCTTATTATTATATTTTCTTATACTTCCCCTCCACTACATTGTTTCCATCACTTTTCATGTCCGCTTGTACATAGTGTCACTTGCTCAATTTCGATGGTTTACTCTGGGTATTCTGGCTTTCTCCGCCATGAAATAGCTAGAGAGTACATGTATCTAAAGTGGCATAAGTCCTTAACCAAAGTAACATTATGGCAATGTATTATCACTGGCCGTCCATTTACCAGGTATATTGCCCGTTCAGCTGTCAGCTGATCTTTAAGCTGGGTATTATATTGTTTACTTGTGATTAAAAATAGAAAGTCTTCACAACTTCACAAGAAACTTTCTAGGACAAACGAGTTTCTTCCAAAAAACATGATTTAAAAGTTTACAAGGAAAACAAAATGTCAATATTGTTCCCAGAATAATTATTATGTCATTTTTCATTCAAAGAAATATGATTTCAGGCCCAAAACAATTTTTTTTGATATCTTAACACCAGGGTCGTAAATTGGGTTTTGTTTCAGGGCAGGAAGTAATTTTTATACTTTTATCAATGTTTACTCAAGTATGGTCGAGTTTTTGTGTTTTTCCGTTGCATTACAAGGCGAAGACAAGAAGACATAAAAAAGGAACTTCAAACACAAACGCATGAAAAAGACACGAAAACACAAAGGCAGAAGATCAGACAAAACTACAACCGAAAGTCATTTTCATATTTTCACACCAGCTTGGTCATACATGTAGTTTTGTATGACTTTTCTTGCAGTCGCTTCGAAAACTTTGAATCAATATATGATGAATCCAGAACGATAGAATTTATACTCCGGGCATTTGAATCGAACATTTTCACTCTTTAGTTCAGTTACCACGACAAGGAATATTTACAATTAAAAGAAACAATATGAATTGAAAAACAATGTAGATAATTTGTGTTTTGACAGCCAAGGGAGTTTAAAGTAAACTTTTTTACAGGATCTCCTTTTGCACATTCATGAGCAGGTGGAACATGAAGGATTCTGTTGGATGACCTTGTTCAATCCAGTTAAACAGTGATATCTTTGAATTATTATTGTTATTTTGCAAGCGTTTCAACCGAAGTAGGGTAGATTGATCCTAGGCCACAGATCAAGAGCTGGTTAAATATCCTCATCCGAGGACATTGCACATACATATATTTAACTAAAAATAGTAATATAAGCATTACATACCCCTCAAGTTATATCACTAATTCAAGGGCCTTAACTCTATAACTCAAAAATAACACGGACCTCCAACTCGAACTCGATATGTGTTTTATCCCATTATGAAACAATATCTCCGTTTCAAAAAGATCTGTGAAACAGATCACAAGTTATCTGACGGAAACGAAGGAGACGGACGGACACACGGACGACGAACAGTATGACATAATACCCCGTCCGCCACTACGTACGTGTTATGGGATGCGAACATTATTGTTATGGTAATTCTGATATGGTACACTTTACACTGTGACTGCCATATTTTATCAGTGTGAAATGATCATTTCTGAAAAGTTTTAGTTCGATTGGCCTGATTGTTACAGGCAAAAAGATTTGTTTAAAATTTCAGTCAATCAGAAACCGTTTTGCCTTGTGGTTGCCATACTGAATGTATCGTTGGCACGCATTGAGGTATACTGTTAAAGACCATCAGCAAATCAGTTCTTTCAAGTTCCAGTTCAATCATGCCATTGGTTTCAGACAAGAAGATTTCCTAAGAATTTTAGCCAATCAGTAACAGTTTTTGCACTATTGCGACAATAATACTAAATGTCCGATCGGTACTAAATGAGGAAGCTTTGATAAGGACTATCCGTAGATTATTTCCTTCAAAGACCATCTATAAATCATTTCTTTTAAGTTCTAGTTCAATCAGGCCAGTAGGTCCGGACCAAACGATTTTGAAATTTCAGCCAATCAGAACTGTTTTGCCCAGTGATGGCCTTGTTTATTGTCCAATCAGTACGACATGTTAGGAACCATCCATAGATCATTTCTTTTAAGTTCCAGTTCAGGAAATTTCAAACAAGAAAATTTCAGCAATCCGGAGTTATTTTGACCTGTGGCATTTTTACTGAATGTTCGATCGGCCAAAAAATGAAGAAACTTTGTAGAAGACTATCCACTGATCATTACTCTAAAATTTCAGTTCAAACGCCAATGTTGTTTCAAACTAGAAATTTTTTTTAAATTTCACCCAATCCGTAACCATTTTGCCCTGTGAAGGTCATGATATAGATTGTCTGATTGGTAAATGAGGGAACTTTGTAAAGGACCTTCAAGAGATCATATCTGCAAGTTCAATTTGGACAGTGACTTAAGACAATAAGATTTTTTTTTTATTTCTGCCGATCAGAAACCTTTTTGCCCTGTGGCATCCATAATGACTGTTCAATCGGTACAAAATCAGAAAATATTGTAAAGGACCTTTTCCACAGATCATTTCTGTAAAGTTTCAGTTCAGCCAGCCCACTTGTCTCAGACAATTTCAACCAATCAGAAAGTATTTTGCCCTGTAGTAGCCGTACTGAATATCTGATCGGCACGAAATGAGGAATCTTTTTTGAGGACCATCAATAGATCATTGATGCAAAGTTTCGGTTCTCCCGGCCCTGTTGTTCTGAGAAGAAGATTAAAACGTGAAAAATTTACGGAAGACAGACGCCAAGTGATGACAAGAGCTCACATGGCCTTTTGGCCAGGTGAGCTGAAATGTGTTTTCAGAAATAACATATGGAAATGGAAGTCCAATTAATCTAGTGTTCAGTGAACCTCACAAGTTTCAGCCCAGCGCTAGTCTGTGATGCAGAGCAACTGTGTACGCTGGTTATTATGCTAATGCAAATTCCAAAATGGCTGTCACTGATGGAGATAGCTTAACATTGGATAGTACTTTATAAAGTTTGTGTTTCCTACCAATTTGAAATCCAAGATAAGGCTATCTTTGTGTATACTAGTAGTGTATTACAGTCTGTATTAAATTACAAAAACGTGGGAAATCTTCACAGGAACTAACTACCAGTTTTGTGTTTTCCATGCCAATCTGAAATTGAAGATGGATGATCATGGATGCATGGCCCCATTTGCATGACATACTTTAACACGAGATTCCACGAGAAATTTTAAACTGGGGGTATTTTTCAATTTCCTGTGGTCCATTTAATAACCAGGTGAACATTTAGTTTTTACATATATTCAGTCTTTATAGGGGTATGTCAAGAGAGTGAGGGAGGGTTCGTGAACCAGTTGCCCCATAAACTTTCTGATAAGTGATTTAGTAAGAAAAAACCTGAGGTGAAAAAAGCCCCTAAGAACAAATTTAAAGACTTTGCTAGGAAAATCTTTGAGATGACTTACATCTGTGTTAATCTGTACTGAGGAGATTGCATTCTCCATAGTTTTGACTATCTTACTTGATGTTTATTTTGGTTCGGTTCATTTTGCGCACAATTGAAAATGAGACTGGCAAATGATTATTATCATTTCTCCTACATTTGACTTTTGAACTTAATATTTTCACAGATACATGTTTTCTGTGGTGACCCAATTGTGGTCAGACTTTTTGGGACGTTAACACAAAATTTAACCAGAGTCCCTAATGGGTAAATTGTAGGTCACAGTGACCTAATTGAGGTCCGATTCTTCAGTACTATACAAGATGTATTCACAGATAAAATATCACTACCCCATGACTTGTAGTATCCAAGATCATGACCTTAATGCAAAACTTTATCAGTCATTCATTTGTAAAATGTAGTTCGCAGTAACCAAATTTGTGGTCCGATTCTTGGTAGGTACTATCCAAGATGTTTCCAAACATGAAATATCATTACTCTTTGACCTGTAGTAGCTGAGATCCTGACCTTAATGCAAAACTTAACCAGAGTCACAAACAGATAAACTGGCAAAATGCTATCCTTGTTTGGTGAGAGAATAAGGTAACCTTTCCACAATATGATTTTATCATGAATTCTATAATTCACTAGATTTAGTTTACATCGTCACTAAGTTTTATGATGATGTCCAGAATACTATCTTATAAACTATCTTAAACAGAAAAGTTAACCTCAAGTGAATTAAGAAATAAAGGCCAATAACCATGATCTTTAGGTCATCATATCCTGTTTACATACCAGTACTACAGTTCAGTTACGCAAGTAACACTTCACCAAATTTAATAACTAAACCTCCAGTAATTATACACCGGTGCTTCCTTGTGATTGCTTCAAACACTAAAGTTCATGTCAAATTACATATACTCCCAAACACTGTGTATCCACTGCCTAAGAAGGTCAGAGCACAAACATTGGAAGAAATATCACTGATTCAAAAAACTACATAGCATCTACAGATTTTATTTTGTTTATACATTGCAATACAATCAATAAACTAGTTTTAGACAACACAATTTCGGAAAAGAGTAGGTTCACGAAGAGCACATTTCTGCCCTAAAAATAAAGTATGCAATATCATAACATAGTAAATGTTTTTGACCTCTTATGACATCCACTCTTAGTGATCAGAACAATTTATCAAAATATTCTGCATCTCTTAAAGTGAAATGACCTTAACATGTTATATCAAATTTTAATTTTTCCGCAAATTGACTTTTTTCCAGCAATTTCTTGCTCTATCTTCTTCTAGAAAACATTGGCCTCACTTCTCAATCTATGATATTTTGGGGGAAAAAGATGTTTTTCAATCAGACAGACATATTTGAGCAAGAAAAGTTTAGACCCAGGAATGCGACCAATATCTTCTAGAAGAAAATCTGGTAAAAAAATATACAAATTAGGATAAAAACATAAACACACAATTATGACTTCACTAATAAATCTACATGCTTTATATTTGGTAATATCCTGAATTAACATTTTCAGTAATCTGATACATACTTATACGTAATTTTGCCCAAATTTAGGGCCATTTAAGACACTTCCGGAACCTACTCCTTTGCAAAATGAAGAATACAATGCACTGCGCAATATATGTATGTACAAAGTCTGAAGTCCTTCTATAAGCCTTCATATCTTTATCGGCTTAAATGTACTAAAATACTATTGAACAAAACAAATCATCATGTCATGAATGTACATGGTGCAGTACTAGATACTGCCAAAAGGACTTATTTTACCCTGAATAATTCTTTATGTTTTAAATACAGTTAAATTCATCCAAACAAATTATATCAAGTCACTAAAATTTCAGTAAATATAATAATACCTCTGCCCGCGGAGCATGATACAGCCACAGCAAGTTGACAAAATGCTAATTCTCTATCAATGGACACCAATAGAAATGCGAATAGAATATATTTGTCAACGAAAGAATGCATTAAAATTGGACTAAAAGTTTAAAAATTCTTATATAAAAATATTTAAAAAAAACTTTGCTGCCTTTTGAAATCAGTAGGGGCTAGGATCCCTACTACCAACCTTAATTTGTACTTCATCAAAACTGCATCATAATAGCTAAAAAATACAACCCCCCCCCTCCCCAAAAGTGCTCTATTTTGCGATAATCAAAATTTGGCCCAACTGACCCCTTATATTCCAAAAAACAGCAAGACTTATGAAAAATCCATCCTACTGAAAGATCTTACCACAAGGAATTTAATGAAAAAAAAATCCGCATTAAGATATGATAAAAAAAAATCAAAAATTTATAATTGTAAATAAAAAACGGTCGAGACCAAACCCCCTTTATCAAACCTGACTCATATTTTGTGTCAAGGACCATTGGGCTAAGACATTATATGAGTAAATATTCAGGAACAAAAGCTTAGAGCATGAAAACCAATTGTCCATAGATACCACTGCTGCCAATAACAGACCCATACCATAATGTTTGCAAATTTTTACGGCCATATAAAAATTATATTACCAGCAATCATTTTCACCCGCTTTTGAACCTGCCTATGATTTTAATATTACTTGCTAGTTTACACAATGAATACAAATTCATCAATTTGATAAAAAGAAATTACTAATTTAAAGTAAATTATGACTGTAAATGCAGTTCTTCACTTGAAATTTCTGGAATAGACACGGTATTTGTATGCATTTTTAAATATACACTCATTTATAGTCTCTTCCTCATCTAAAAGGATTTTCATCTAAAAATAATTACCATTAGTTATACTTTCACAGACCAACTATCATATATTACAACCTAACGTAAAGCACAGCAATAAAAGCTTGGACTTGGGACGTCTAAAACCATGTACTGACATAGTCATAGTCCTTTGGTGTACTGAGCTTAAAAAAACAGTGCATTTTGCACTCAAAAAATTTCAAAACTTTCCCAAAAACCTTAAACTACACAGATCCTCATAGTATTCTTATAGGTCCTTTTTCTAGTAAAAAAAATGATGCTATGCAGAAGCAGCTGTTATCAACATTTTCAGTTTAAAAGTCTGTAAGATGTTTTTATACCAAAAATTAAAATGGATATTTCAATTAAATTTTTGTGTCAAAATTTGTTCTGAAATTGGTGAGTGTTAAATTATAAATGAATTAAGTTTTGAATGGCATAGTAAAACTTAGTCAATACACATTTTTTTCTGTTCAGTATACATAATATAATTAATCTTTTGATGAAAATATGGTCCACTTTGTTTATATAATAATTCAGAGATTTTGCAAAGAGTGGGCAAACTTTTATCTTTGTTCTCTTATCAATACAATTGTTATCTTGGCAATGTTTTATATAGAAGTAACATTTTGCATACAATTTAATGACATCATAGTTGTACACCAAATGCTACGGTGACAGCATCAACCTTGAAGTACATCAAAAATTAAACTAGAGATATAAATGAGTAAACATCAAATTACAGTGCTTTCTTTCTTGTTGCTCTTAAGTACAATAATTTAACATGTGCTACATTTATTAGCTTTTACCTGTATACAAATGTTAAGATATGTAAAGCCTGAGACATATAATTAAACAGTTTTATATGTCTCTGGAAAGCTGATTTGTACAAATACGATAAAAAAAGCATATCATAGCATCTGGATTTTATCAGAACAAATATGGGAAAAAGGCATGCATTAACCTACAATCAAGATATTGACTTGAAATGATGATTATGACACAATACAGACAATGATAATAATATTTCTTCATAAAACTTTTCGCCCAGTTTTCTAGTTAACTCTCCAATTTGGGTCCTTGATCAAATCTGCAACCTCTGATGTTAAAGATTGTGGTTTATCGTATAAATTATGAAATATTTAAGTATACATTTACTGCGCATTTAGATATATTTCTATCTTATGTTTATGACTTCAGCAACTCTGAGCACAAATCTACTCTAATTTGGATAGAAAATGCATTCTTATGGACTTTTCATCCTGCAATACTCAAATTTTAGGTATATTGCTGTCACTTACGGGAAACATTTACTTACTTTGAAAACTAAAATTGGTTTTTAGCTGATTCTAAATATTTCAACCCAAAAGTATAATAAGTTTATCTGTAAAAAATGTTTAACTCTTGTTAATTTTTCATTCTCATTATTAAAGAATACTGCAAACAACAGTTTGTCACCAATACTATGCCTAAACAATTTTCCACCTTGAAGTGCTGCAGTCAACAGTCTTAAATGGTTTATGTCACTTGATCAAAAATCTTAGGCAAAATATTACGGAAGTTTCTTAAATATGGCAAAATTTTACACAAGTTAATTAAAAAAAATAATAAATTAGTAATTGGAGCATCACCTGATGTCAAGCAACTTTTTTCACTAATAAAGGGCCATGGTTTTTTGGTAAGAAAATTATTACTACTTAACATTTCTCATAAAATACAAAAAAACAACCAATGAAATTCTTTTGAATTAACATTTCTCTAGGAATAAGAAAATCTGTTTTTAAGACATTTCAAATGTTAAAATGTTGAACAGAAATAAGTAAAATTCTAAAATTTCACAATATCACACATTTACTGGTTTCTAAACATTAAAATACATTTATTTATAAATTTTTTATCGACAACAAAACGTTGTTTATCACCATATGGTCATTCTATAAGCAATTAATAAAATCCTGCAAAAAGAGTTACCTCCCTTTCATATGGTAATACCAAAGACAACACAATATTGTTTGTGCTTTTTGGAACATCAAAATAATATAATTATTCATTCTTGAAAATAATATTCCACAGGGAAATAAATTTATATACATAATTTGAAGATCATAACTGTCCAAAGTTTTGGTGAGATTCCTTTATCATGGAATTGTCAATTCCTGAAATTTACATATTAAGTTCTAATTTTGCAACCAAAATTAATATTTGGCAGTTAGTTTAAACAGAAAGTCGCATGCAAATTTCAGGAAGTGACAATTCCTTTACAAAAGAATCTAACTGAAACGTTTGACAATTGTGCTACGATTTTAAAATCTAATTGTTGATCCACATTTAGTTAAGAATAGCTTTAGTCTACATTTCTATCAAGTAATATTGAAATCAAATCATGTGTTTGGATAGTGAGATAGTTAAAAAGCCATTATACAAAGTATATGAACAATATCTTAATGTACATGTATATAAAACAGGATATCTGAATATTTAATATATAATAGATGCATGTAAAAAGTATATAAAATACATGAAGAAAAAAGCAAAGGTATTTACAGCATCAATTCTATATAATTTCAACAAGTGAACTAAGTATTGCAAAGCAAAACATGTCCCCTACGGTTCTGAAAATGTGTTGAAAGGGCAGAAGTGTGTGCATATAAAGTAATTAAAATATCACCAAAATAGTCCATGACCTATAGTTTCTCTACCATGTCTACAGGAATGTTAAGGTGGAAACCTCAAAAAAAAAGGAAGAAAAAAAAGAAAACATTGTAAAAATATCATAAAAACAGCCATTGTTCAGTCATCTTTGATTTTCCAGAATAAAACATTTGATATGAATCATGCGTTCATTGTCCACTACATAACTGCAAAATATGAGAGTAATATTTGAAACCATATACAAGATTTAGGTGGTAATGTCAGAAAGCATCACTAAAATATCATAAAAATGGCCGCCATTCAGCCATCTTTGAGTTTTTGATAAAAATATTTGACGTACATCATGCTCTTATTGTCCACTACCTAACTGCAAAATATGAGAGCAATATCTGTAACTATGTATGAGCTTCGGGTGGTAATGTAAAAAAAAACGTCGCTAAAATGTAATAAATATGGCTGCCTTTCGGCCATATTTAATTTTTCGAAAATAATATTTTACATGCAGCATGCGTTTGTCGTCCACTGCCTAACTACAAAATATGAAAGGTACATCTAAAACCATATTTGAGGTGGTAACATCTTATAGTGACAGACTGACGGACGGACAGACAGACAGAATGACGGATAGCAATCCCATATTCCCCGGACGGGAACGGTAGGGGACTAAAAATGACAACAGGGGACTTTATCAGCATGTTTAAAGAACAATACTAAATCACTACCACTGAAAGGAAACACAGATTAATAAACTAAATTAAACTAATAAAAGATTAGAAATACAAATTTTCTATGAAAGAAAAGCTTTCCAAATATAGTTTCGCAGTGTGCTATTTTCATTTTACAAAATGTGTTGAGATGGCAAAGAAATTCAAAAATAATTTGCTTAATAACTGAGACAAATATATCAATATCTATATTACAGTATAATTAACACTAAAAGCAACATTTTGCATTAATTTAGTCTTTTTTGTTTTGTTTAGACCCTAACAAAAATGGGAAAAAGGGAAAAAAGAGAAAAACGGATGCTCAGCTGAGTCTGGATCATTCACCTGGTTAAACAGTGGCACATTACTTGTTGCTTAAATATTCAGGCATGGACATCTATGGCGTTGACCTTATAACCATGTGATTTTCACTTGTACAGACTTACACCTTTATGCGAGAATGCTTTTTCTATCTAAATAATACTTTTTAAAATTATATTTCTATTCCCGTTCAACAGAACGATTTTTTTAAGTTTCTGCCAATTAAGCTAACATGACAATTTGGACTGACAGGCTTTCGTATCTTCATTTAATGAAACTTGAATTTCTGCTGCTGGTTCTTAACAAGATTTTTCAAAACTTCTAACTGAAGCATACAGGACATCTATAGCTTGGATAAGGACCCTAGTGCATTCATTTGTACAAAAATGAATCTCCATGCTATACCAACAATTTAAACCAACAATTTCTGCATTTCTATTTCTATGACGGCAAAAACCTTTTTAAAGGTGTGATTTTGAAATTCAAACTGTTAAACTTGTTGAACTTTAGATCCTGTATTGCACATGAAACTTTATATTTTCAGTTATTGAAATTTGAATGCTTATGTCAAACTTTCTACCCCATGGACCCTTGTGCCTTCATCAGTACAAAAATAAATTTACATGTCAATGATACTATCAGCCAAGAGTTCTTGCGTTTTTGCCGCATTCTAGAAGATTTCTAAACATTTTCCCCAGTGAATACTATGTTAAAAAAACCTGAAACTCCACTCAAAAACTTTGATCAGATGGACCATTTGGCTTCATTTGTACAAAACTGAATCACCATGTAACATTAATGCTTTATGACAATATTATTAAGTTTCTATTGCTTGTACTTCAGAAGATGATTTATTTTGAATTTCTTATCATTAAATCCGATTTTAAACTTTGGACCCCGAACGTTCTAAGTTACCGACCCTTGGGCTATCATTTTTATAAATTTCAGTGTCAGATTGATGATGCATGCAAAATGTTACCGGATTTCAGTTGCTGCTTCTTCAGATTTGCTAATATTTTCCCCACTGCTGGTTATTAAGAAGATTTTAAATTAATTTATTATTAAATTGTGGCTCATTTACTTAAACAGCAATGGTGGCCATCTTGGATATCAGAAAAAATCCTCAGATCGGAGGCCTTTTTAAGCCATCTTAACAATGCGCAGAGTTGCTGGATACAGTTTTAAAGAGGGGCACATCCACAGATCATCTGACCAGTATTTGATTCAAACTGGGTCAGTCGTTCTTGAGAAGATTAAAAATTATGGTTGAGATGGACCACAGACACAAAGTGATTGCAAAAGCTCACAAGGCTTCCAGTTTGATGAACTCTAAGAACCAGATAATTATTTCACTTCAGCTTAAGAAAACAGGAAATGTCAGTGTAAATTAACTCTTGTATTTTCACAATCATTTTTCATCTTTCATTGCTAATTTATGATCAGCGAGTATAAAAACCTTCATAATTATCCCTATGAAACTGAACTATCTAAAAAACAAAAAATTTCTTCATGAAAAGTAGAAATTAACCCCACATATGTATTTTACTCTAAATAGCTAAAACCCTTATAAATGATGTCATTTTACATTCCTATGCAAGTCATATGCATTACTACATTACTTTCAAGCAACTTTGAAACTTTTGCTATGTATGGACTCTTGTTTTAAAAACAAGTAGCATGAAACCTGAAAGGTGAACCTCACTCACATTTTGATGTAGATATCATTTGTATGCAAAAATGGACCAGGGTAATAAACATTAGAGATAAATACCACAGTAACAAAATTAAATACAATTACAGTATCATAAGTCATAAAGAATACAGTATTCTTGTTTCTGAAAAAAAGTCTACCATTTAAACTATGAACTTCACAAGTGATAGTGTATCAAAATAAAAACTTAAAAAACTGCTGTATTGAAATTTAACCTTTTTATGATTTTCTCCAAGTCTTAAAAATAAAGTACCACATCAAAATATACATTAATTAAAGGTAGTTGTAAAGTTTTTCATAAAAAATCACAATTACAGGTCACACTTTGATTTCTTTCATTCAGTGAGAGAGACCAATATACAGAATAATTCAGCTCTTTATCATATGTTTAAACCTACTAATCAATACTGTGTCAGAAAATCAAACAAACTGAGAGTTATTTGCATCATATCTTTCCGATAATTGAAAATACTCTAGACTTTATTCCCTTAAATGAATGAAGTATTTCATTCAATTACCAAAAAAAAAATGTAATAATAACAATAAAATAATAATAAATCCAATGCCCCAAGGAACTCTTTCGACCCCCCTACCCCTGGACGATTGCAGCCACTCCCCACGACAACTGCCCCAATTTAATTTAAATTAAAAGAAAAGCATTTTTCTAAAATTTGCACTTATATTAAGTATACCATTACAACTGAAATAAGTAAATTTATTTTTTTTTTATTTGTTTTTCTTGTTTTAGAAGTAACCCACATATAGACTTACAACATTAATATGTGATGAACTCGTCAAATTACACTGACTTTAAAAACTTTGATATTTCTCATGTGTAAAAAAGTTTTTATTGAAAAATAAATGACATAAATAAATACATAATTTTTATATTTGCTCTTATTTATCTTTTTATTTTAAAATCTTTTGTTTTTATTATGTTGATGAATAGTCTAGTCTACTTCATGTTGACCAGATCAATACTGAGTTTAACTTATTGTTACAGGCCAGAAATCACCCTTTAAAGTTGAGCCAACAAAATACAAAATCAGTAATAAATTTTAAAAAAATTAATAATGCAAATTATTTTACCAAATTATGTTTTACAAAATAAATACAGAACTTATCCGAATGTTTCTCCACGAATAAAACTGTCCACTCATCTGTATCCGGAAATCATACGTAGCTGTTCGAGGTGAAAAACGGAATTTACACTACTGTCTCCAAAGTCAATAAATCGTATGTCCGATTTAAAAATGTTAAAGTTTCTGATAAATCCAAGAATAATGCAGCTGAATGTTAATGATAGTTCAACACTGTAGAATGGTCCTCCAGAGAATCGACTGCAACGACTGACTGCAGATCAGAACAATGTCAGTATTTATATTAGTCCAATGAAAGTTCCAGACCGTCTAGAATTTTCAATATACAAATGTCGCTTCCTGAACGTTCCAAAATATTACGTATCACAAAAGAAACTTCTAAGTGTTCTGTTAACAAATCTGTCTTTTTCCGGAATGTTCTTAACTGTTGACAGTTTTATGTAAAAACCTATAATTAGATTACAATAAACAAATTATGTAAACATGTTTACGAGGCCATGCAAAACAAATTAGGCCAAATCGACATTATTACTACAATACGTATATCATAACACCTCTCCCCTTAAAAAAGTTTGAGTGAAATGAAAACTTTTGAGTTACTGACTATATACATAGAAATGTACAAAAATATCAATATATATGATATTACAATCAAAATCTAGACAAAGCATCAGCGATAACATTATCTTTACCTTTGATATGATTTATAATAACATTACATTCCTGTAACAACTAGCTCTCTGGTTTTTGTTTCTCATTTTCTGTATGAAGGTGAGAGGATTATGATCAGTAAAAACAAGAATTGGACGCATAGTTAAACTTAAATATACATCAAAGTGCGGAAGTGCTGACAACGATGCCAAACATTCTTTTTCAATAGTAGAATAATTTTCTGATGTTTATCAAATTTTTTTGAAAAATATGAAATTGGTTGATCCACATTGCCATCTATTTCTTGATATAGAACAGCTCCAACTCCCACATCGCTTGCATCAACGGCAAGTTTGAATTGCTTCTCAAAGTCTGGAGTGATTAGAACGGGACTATTAACTAAAAGTGATTTGCTGTTTTCGAAAGCTCTTTGACA
>JAOXYI010001885.1:0-10062 GCA_028566495.1 Lithophaga antillarum
TGCAATTTTGATTTTTTTTTCAGGTTGTCCACCTTTCCAATGCCATCCTTCTTTTATTCATTCCAGCGATTTTGATTTTCCTTTGTTATGGATTAATTGTGCTCCTGTTATGTCAACGATTGAAAAAAGAAACGCAAGTCCGTCTTGGAGAGGAAGGTAATATTCTAAAGAAGAAGATAAGAAGTGCACCACTTCCTTTCAAAAATATTTGGCTATTTTACATTGTTCGTCAAGCATTTTAAAACATACTAGAGGCTTTTTAAGCTACCTTAATGGGGTATCAATCGTTTCCATGTATGAAGTATTGCAGTTGTGATAAAAGATGACATAGAATTTACAGATGTTTAATTGGATAAAATGAAATGTACAGCACTGTCGAAATGAATCTGTGTCAAAACATACTAAAGGCAAAGAATAAATAAAAACACATCACCTCTGTCTCGCCATTGGAGTTTAAAAATGCTTACTTAGTCTGATTCTTTGTTTCTGTCACATACTTATGCTGAATATGGGCATTGGTCTCCCCTAAAGGCTCAAAAATAAGTCACATATTGGCTTAAGTCATATAAAAATCCTTGATATGGGCTACAGCCTCTCCTAAAAATTCAAGTAAGTCAGCGTCTTGGTCAAGGTCACATATTTATACTTTGATATGAGCAGCCATCTGTCGTAAAGACGCAAACAGTTGATAGTCCTGGTTATGGTTACATATGTGTGCATCAGTATTGGCATTATTCTGTCCTAAAGACGCAAATAAGCCGTATTCTTCTGTACGTTACGGTTACATATGTGCTCCAGTATGGACACTGGTCTGTCAGAAAGACTCGATTCGGTCGAAATCTAGGTTATGTTAACATATTTTGTGCTTTGATATCGTCATCGATCTATCGTAAAGAAATAAAGAAGTCCAATTCTGGATTACATTCACATATTTGCGTTCGATATGGACACAGCTAGTCTATCGTAAAAACTCCCATATCACATTCCGGGTTTCCTTGTTATATATGGTTTTCCTATATGGACACAGTTTGTCGTAAAAAATCGGATGAGTTACGATCGCTTATTGCATGATTCGACTTAGTGATCGATCTGTCGCACAGGCTCAAATCTCATTCTGGGTTAAGATCGCATATTTATGTGTATTATTGGGCGCTGATCTTTTGTAAAGATTCAAATAAGTCACACTATGAGTTATGATTCCATATTTATGCTACGATATATCACCATTCAGTCTTAAAGACTTAAATAAGGCAAATTATGGGTTCCGATCCCGTATTTTGTGTTTGGATATGGTCAAAGGTCTGCCGCAACAACTCAGATGAGTCACATTTTTATGGTCCAATATTTATATTTGTATTTATATTCACAATAATTTTTTACATTTGTAAATAGTTATATTAATGGGTTTTTATTTATGCTTCTATAATTATACTTTTATTTGGTCACACATGTCATTGCACCTGGAAGAGAGAGAGGGCAGTTGAAAAATTTTAATCCTGGTTTTATTTTCACAACCTTTCTTTTTTTTATAGATACGAGTAACTCTTGTTTGTTGTTAAGGAAAATTAACAAAAAAGAAAAGAAATACACACACGCACACACACACAAAACAGATTTTTTTCTCAAAAACAGCAGTTAGTTTTCATTACAATTAGTAATTTTTTTCCAAACATCACCAGAAATATGCATTGACAAAGTTTCAATATGAAAAATGACCGAGGAAAAATAAATGTCAATGCAAGATGCTATTTCCTTTTTTCTGACCTCATCAAACATATTTTACATTCAATGGCAAATAAAAATTCATTTGGTTGAGGAATTTTTGTCTCCCGATACCTTGTCGAAGGGTACTATAGAAATCAGGTGCGTCCGTCCGGGTAGTCTGTGAGTGTCTCCCAAATTGGTTTCCAAACAGTATCTCTTGCACAATATATCAAACTGAATTCAAATTGAACATGCACTTGTATCGTACGAATTTCTTTTTATTATTTCTATGGATGATTCTTTCCCTTTTTTAACCTCGAATATGCTAAATATTGATTGCCAAAAATATATTTTGAATGACATGTCATATACTAACATTCAAACCAGGTGTGGCATTCAAGTGTATCTTATAGATACCTAGATAAAGTTAAATTTTGGCTTGCAAGTGTATCATACCAATATCTGGGTCAAGTTCAATTTTCGTTTTTTCCATAATTCTTGCCAGAGTTATTACCCTTTATGAACTTAGAATTTGCTAAATTCTTGATTTCAGGATAATATCTTTTGACCGACGTATCAGATTGATACCAGGTTTGGCACGCGATTGTGTCTTATGAATATATAGGTAAAGTTCAGGTCTGGTTGTTCTTGGATGATTCTTGCCAAAGTTATTGCTTTTTCTTTGGACTTGGAATTTGTTAACTGCTAGATTTCTAGGTAACAGCTTTTGAATGGCATTTCAGATAGATTCGACTTTGGAGTTTATCTCGTGAATATCAAGGCTAAGGTACATGCAATATAAGGTATTGCCCTATTTGCACGCAGAATTTATTCATTTTTGTTTCTGGGTGGTATCTTTTGAATGATGATATAGATTTAAACCAGATCTAACGTGCGAGTTTATCTGATGTATATCTAAGAGAAGTTCATTTTTAGTTATTTTTTTATGATTTTTGCTTGAGATATCGCTCACCGTGGACATAGACTTTGAGAAATTTGCGTTTTACATTTCAGTTAATTTTATTTGTCAGAGGCAGATAGGCATCACATATTTAATCAAATGTTTGACGATCATGATAAGGGGAGCATCAAAATTTACAACTAAATGTCCTGCGTCGGGCATGAAAAAAAAAAGTTATGTCACAAATGTCAGTTTTTTTACCCATGTATACCCATCTTCATGGAAGAATTCCTGGTCCTAAATTTACTTATTTTGTATTATAAACCTACAGTAGATTGATTATATGCAGGAAGACAAGTTTTGTTTAAATCATTCTGGGGTATAATTGTAGACATAATTTTCATTAAATAAAAAAAAAAACATTACGGGAAGATGGAGATTTGATATTCACGTAAAAATTCTTTTCATTTTTTGTATTCACATCTATTCTAGATTATATCTAGTAAATACAATATACGTATAAAATTTGTCTTCATAATAATAAGCAATATCTAGGTAATTTTTACCAAAGCTATAAATGTACCAAGCTGATGCTTTCATTCTTCCTTTGTATTGATATTAATGCTTTCGAATTACGACTGGTCTGTAATTTGTTAGATAACCTTATCATGTTCCACCATTATCCCTAAACTTTCCGAACTTCTTGAATGGCAAGTATTAATTAAACAACAGCAAATATAGAAATCATCCAACAAAACGCACCATATGCTTTTCAAACCAATCGAGAGCATTTCACTTTGTAAAAAAATGTTAACGAAACTAGATGATCGATGAATGCTTTTAGCGATAATTGACTGAAAGATATGTTGAGTACTTTTGATTAGAATTGACACAAAGCAATTATAATCTGTCTATAATCTGTTTTGATGCGAACATACGTACTGCTGAGCCAAATGTTATCAATTTTATGCCCAGGATACAATGGTCAATATTCTAACAAGTGCTTGTGGCATTTCAGAAACAAGTAATAGAATCATATATCATTGAAACATTGTTTATTTTGTACTTATAAATATAAACAGTATTACCAAAATATTGAAATAGATTTTTAAAGATCTTTATAAATGTAAAACTTGAGATCTTCTTTGTGCATTCCAGTTATAGCTAATTGACTGAAGGGTTATGAACGACATTTCTAGATTTATCATGGCGAGAGGTTTTATTGACGGAATAAGCCGTAGAACTCGGACAGAAACACAAACCTCCGACAAGTGACAGGTAAACTGTATCACATACATATAGGAGATTAGTCGTGTGCACCGTAGTTTTTTCCATCGCCAAAGTTATGCGCGAATTTACACATTTAAGGAGATAGGCTATAGTATTCTATGTAGATAGATGTGACCTACTATCTATTCCACTCAGCTACTGTTACCAAGTCTATTTTAAGCGGTGTCCTGTTTCTAAGAACGCTATCTGCAGATATTATTCGTTAAATTTCAACCAAAATGTATTATTACACGTTAAATATGATGAGACAAGCTTCCTTCAAATGGTATTAATGATTATCTATTGCTAAAGTTGTTCTAAAAATTATTCACTGCATACATAAAGACAAGAATCCATAAAAAGTACTATGTTTTGAAGAATTACATGCATAGTTTGTCTGAATCTCTATGATAGTTCGAAAAAAATTAAACATAAGTATGTGAATGTTTTTGAATGCTCTTCATTATCAAATCAAATCTTTTACAGTTAACTGTTAATCTGTAGCAGATTTAAAACGGTTCCTATCTTGCGCATTTACCGATACTCTATATTAGACACGCATACATATATTCTACATATGTGTGTAATTACTGTTTCTGTTTGTCTTTTTTTTCAAAATGCAGGGCGGGCGGTTGGTTTTCTGTCTCAAGAAAAAGGGGACGAAAACGATGTTTACAGTTTCAACCACAACAAATAGCAAATGAAAGTATAAGGTCCAAATATTTATTCCTATGCTTTCTCCGGACAAATTTCCCTGTTACAGAAATATACAGAATAGTCAGGGCATGAGGAATTTTAGGGTGGAAGGCAATGAGAAAGCAAATATTTTAATGGGCCTTATGATCAGAAAGTTAACAGAATATAAATCACCTCCCTTTATCAGATCTTAAAACTGTAACTCCCGTTACTCTACCTTAACTGATACACCGCTATGAATTTGTACATAGATTTAATCTCAAAATCATACATATGTTGTAGGTTTTTCCATGAATGCGTTGTCCTTAATTCTTTATCGGTTAAATAGATACATATCCGTTATGGTATTTACTGGTTGTAAATTCACTGGACAGACTTAACGCTACTTTATCATTTATTGTCATTTTTCTCTTCATTTATTACTTAAGCAATATAATTGGTAAGTGATGCTAAATTAACGGTGCTTGCTATTTGCAACGTTTCTTTCTTTTCATTTTTTTTAATTATAAGTATACTGATATGCTATGATATCTCGTGTACTAAACGTCATTATAAAACGTCGAAATGTTAGCACGTTACTACCATAGTATGACAGAACCTGTGATATCATACATATCGAGTATAGTAGTTTTGGTATGCGTAAAAATGTACATAATACGTTAATATCATGACTGGAGAGTTTACAAAGACTGCATAATTAAATTCAAATATACTAAATATAATAATCAATATAATTTTTTTAAGATCTACTGAGGTCCACTTCACAGTCCAAAACGTTTTCAAAAGCGAACAGAAGAAGCACTATTATAACATTTGTTGTTGGATTAAGTAAGTACATAAAATCCATTTAAAAACAGTTAGTAATTTGTAACTGTTTTTGAAGTGGCTTAATTTCGGTCCATCTATCTACAGTTGTTGTTAATCAGGTAAATCAGCTTAATTTTACGACAGCATCTAGATTATATTTAATATAACCAGATGTCGATCCTACCAATACAAAGGAAACTTTGATATTCGTGAATTAAACGTGAGATCTTGACTATTTGGAGAATGACATTGTATCGAAGCATCTAAGTATATTCCTGAATGAACAATTTAAATGTACATGTACATACTGGCTTAATATCACTAACTGACAGCTAGTTTTGCGCCTGTACATATATATAGCAGGAAATAAGGCTGTACAAATGTACATATAGATAAACGTGAGGTACAAATTTCGGTAACATTTGTTCAATCACATTGAAATACAAACATCGAAAGGTTTATTGGGCCTTTGCTTTTCTTGTATTATGTTCACGATATATCTATCAGCATTCAGTCAGACTGTAAACTCTTGTTAGCCGACGACAGTACCATATTGTTTTCCCATAAAAATCCGGAATTTATGTCACAAAAATTAGGCAAGGAGCTAGAGTCGTGTGGCAACTGGCATGTTGACAATAAGCTTCATGTATCTTTATATTTAGGCAAAATGGAATGCATTATCTTTGGTCCAAAACGTAAATCAAAGAAAGTGACAGATTTTCAGATCGAATGTAAAGATCATAATAAATCACAGTCCAAAGTTAAATATTTAGGCATAGACATAGATCAAACTTATCTGGATAAATAACAGCGAACTCCATTGTCAAAAATGTAAATTCTAGACTAAAATTTATATATCGGAAAGCCAGCTGGTTATCGTCAGAAATGCGCAAAACGCTTACAATAGCTCTACTTTAGTGTCATTTTGATTATTCCTGCTTTTTTTGTATGACGGAATATCGCAGACCCTCAAAAACAAACTTCAGATTGCCCAAAATAAAACAGTAAGATTTATTAAAAACATGGGCCCTCGATCTAGTGTTCACCAACAAGAACTGCCAAGCATTGGATTTTTGAACATCGATAATAGAATAAGATTTAGGGTTTCCGTAAGAGATTTTAATCTTACCTATATAAAGATTTAAATCTTGTTACAAAACTATGATCTCGATCAGTATATAGAGTTTCCGTGCGTGCGAGATTTAAATCTCAAATGTCTCCAAAAAAAAAGGGGGGGATACTAGGTTTCTTGTCGAGATACCACGTTTTTTTATTTTTTTATTTTTTATTTTTTTTTTTTTTATTTTTTTTTTTTTTGTGACGTCCGAGGTTTGATTCTCGATCGAGATCCATAGTTTTTATAGAGAAACTAGGTTTCTCGCTTTCTTGCGACTTTCGCCTGCCATACCATACACATAAATTTTATTATAACAAATGGTCCTCATATTTAAAAGAACATTTCATTAAAGTGAGTGAACATTATGTATATAACATCAAATCAAGTCAATACAACTTTGTGGTTCCAAAAAATCAAAGGGGTAGACTTCATCTTTTTTCTTCAATCAAAGACTGGAACTCTCTTCCTTATCAGATCAAATCTATCTCTGACATATACAAATTAAAAAAAAAAGAAATAAAAGCCCACCTAAATAGTGTAAACTGATTTGTTTTTTTAATATAAAACTTACTCGTAATCTTTTTTTAAGATATAAATTAAGTTGTTGTGCCCTCGCTCCAACAACCTTAATATTATCAATATTAATTGTTTCAAAGGACCCCATTTGAAATCAGCGGGAACGCTTTAATGGGTTATCCTTGGAAAAAAATATCAACAATTTAAAACGTTATAAATCTATCTAAATTTTATGTTTTATTTTTAATGTAAATATATTTTTAGCTAGTTCTGTATATAGTTTTGTTATCCTAAACAAATTTTACCGTTTGCTCTTTTACCAAATCACATTATGTTACATTGAATTCAGATTTCTGTGTGGTAAAAGTTCTACTATGCATAATAAAAACGGTTGTAAAACATATTGGACGTTTTTAACTTCTGTATGTCCCTAAAGTACCTCGCTTGACTAATTCGGTGTTTTTATCAAAAATGTCTCAATCTTACAGTTTAGATTTCTATGCTTTTCATAGGGTGCAAATGTTGAGAAGAGTTACCGAGATATCAATATTTCGAATCAAAACAGGAAGGAGTGGAAAATATGTATGAATACTATTATAAAGAAGATAACGGAAAGGTCCAATAATGAAATACATCATAACAAACAAAGACAACACATGAAAGAAACAACAGAGAGAAGAAATATCCTAAATTGGTACAGACACTAAATAGTGGGATTAGACCGGTTTTACGGTTATCCATACTTTCCTGTTTATCTATCCTGACTGTCTGTCGTGAAAAAAAACCTGCACTGTCAATTACCAACAAACTTATTACTAGGTTAAACGCAGAGTGGAGACAAAGGGACCAGCTAGCTAAGATAACGATAATTGTTGGTTACACACTTCCTCACAAGAAAACAAAAAGTTAAAAACATCACTATTTAAGGATTGATGAAATTTAGTCACATGTCTGTAATTCACTGAGTAATTCATTTTTTTAAGAATGGCACATTACGCTTAAGTAGATGTTGAGGTCAACAAAGATCCTTTAGCGGCAAAGATAAAAGACTTTTCTAAATATAGTCTTGTGGTTTCAGAAAAAAAGGTACAAAAGCTTTAATGTTAATGCTGTAAGGAAAATTAAAATGAGTTGTATAAAAAAAGCATTGCCCTTTGGCCAAATAAGTTAAAAAAATCATCTCTTCTTATACAAATATATAATAACTAGTCAGTAAGACCAAGAACAAAATAAACTATAAATAAGTCTTAAGAACACGTAACAGTGATGTATGACGAACGGGATACATTTTAAAGAAGATAAAATCAACCGATGTTATAATATTTAACAACGCATTTAGTAATTTACCATGTTTACTATCTACCTTTGTCAAGGTTCCCTCAGTCCGTTCAGCTTCTCTTAAAAAAAACGTACTTGTAGACAGCAACAGAACTCAGAAAACTTTGACTTCAAAATATCGTATTCTACCTTTTCCTATATTTCAGACTTTATTTTTTGTTGGATGCCATACATAGCAGCTGGATTATTGCATATTTATGGTAACATCGGATTTGGTGGATGGTTCTACATTCTGAATGCCTTGTCGCCGTTGAACAGTGTTTTGAACCCAATTATATTCCTGATATTTAATCACAGAATGTTTAAGCCAGCAGTGTCATACAAGTATTCTCGGACTGTGGAAACACGTGCATAAAATCTCCATAAATTGAGTGGAAAAGACATTTAGAATGACAAAGATGTTTTTTCTTTAAATGTTGAAAACAGGTTTTATGTTACTTGGGAACAAACAGTGATTGGTTCGAAAAATGATATATCAGCTTATGAAAATACAAAGTAATGCCTATGATTTTTATTGAAATGTGACAATTTTGTGTATAAATATATTTATAAATCTATGCATCAGTTGTTTTACCTACAGTGAAAAATTCTGTTCGTTGTATAGTACAAAGTGTATGATGCCATTTATGTGGAATCCAAAACCAAATTGTATACAAGTTGAAAAACTAACGGAAAACATTTGGGTACAAAATTGATTTGCTTTATCGCAGAAAAATAAACAAATTGAATTGACATAAATTAAAATTGATACATTCATTGTAACTGGAATATTTTAAATATTGCGAAATCGTTATTCGTGCAGGAGGGTTTCGTGGCTCATTCGATAAACGAAATTAAAACCCTCACAAAATATAAATTTTAAAAAGAACTATAAAGGAAACTCTTGAAGTACACGAATTTAAGAACCCTTAAATCGGTCATTATCTGTCAAACTGCGAAAATTGGTAGCCACATATTTAACTGTTTTCGCATTTTAAAAATTATATATTAGTTCCATAGCACTTTTACATCACCAAATTCTCCTTAACAATGTCCAGTTTTTGTCATTACATTATAGGTATATGACAATCGTCCAGTACTGGACCATTCAGTAATTATTTTTAATCATCATGGACACTTTCCTTTCAAAAACTGAAATAAAAACCCTGAAAGTATATTTAATCGGTAACAAAATGACGAAAAGAGATGAATCATGATCAATCAGCATTTGATAATACTGCAAAATATATTTTTTCGTAAATAATCAAACTTTTCATCTAAATCTAGAAAGTGATCTAACTATTAAGGTCTTCTTGAAACGGGATTACATGTAAAGCAACTGAACAAACTAATTTTTTCACAAAGAGAAACACAGAAATCAAGCGTTTGTTATTATCGTAAAAAAATCAGTGTCTCTACTTATTACACAGGTTTCGTCATAATGTCTTCACGCACTTGTTTTTTTATATTATTTTTTTTAATCCCAAATTGTTTGTGTTTACTTGATGGTTTGAAGGTTCCAGTTGAGAGTATATTTGTTTTCCTTTTCATTTCCTAAATCTGTACTATTTGTAAATCTATGATTTTGACATTAACACATAGGATAATACTAAGAGCAATGCTTTTAAGGTCAAATAGCAGTAATGGACAGTATCCTCTTGTATTTTTGCACGAATGTACATTTTTTTAACCTTGATTAGAACAGACAAAGAAAAATTGTGTTTCCAAGGCTATT
>JAOXYI010001993.1:0-13886 GCA_028566495.1 Lithophaga antillarum
GAATGTTCCTGTGAAGTTTCATTGAAATTCCATACATAGTTACTGAGAAAACTGATGTTAAAGCTGATTGCATCATGACTGTTTCCATGGCAACGGCAGCCATTTTGAAAATTCCAAAGTATCAGTGCACATCTACACATCGTGGCTAACAATCCTAAGAAGTGTCATTCTATCCAGAAATCTACTTTCAGATATTCATTTCTTCCCCAGAAAGAGAATTGTTAAGAGAATTGGTCTGATTTTAGACCAAGTTTCATCTCGTCAAACTTACTTTTTAAACTCTATATACCGGACACGGTGACCAAGTGTACCAAGTTTATCCATATCTACTTTTGAGAGTGAAAAGTCGAATACCTGGCAAATATAAGATTGAAAAAACAGAGTTTATCATAATTGATGTTTCGTCACTGAAATGAAATGAGTTTTACGTTACTAGTTCATGAATCGTAAATTCGATGTCTTGCTAGTTTGTGACTGGTTAGACAGTTGACTTTTCACTTTTATGTATTTGCACAGATGTGAAGTTTGTTGACATCTAAGACGGAGTGACTTTCATGTGGATGCTGAGGCTATCCTAAACTGGGGTGATGTATGGATTCTGGTTAAATGCTGAATGCCTTACCACAATTTTTTACTTTGCCTTTGTGATTTGTAGGATTTTGTCTTCTGTACATCCATACCCCTTTGGATAACATCATATAAGTACTAATCCGTCTTTCCAATTGCCAAGACTATATCACGAATGATGGACCTACGTATTATCTCTTGAAGTAGCACATGAGAGAGTTAATGTAATTCGGTAATGAATTAGTATATTTTTGACGATCGGATCGACTTATTAGTTATACTATTAATTTATATATATCGTTTTATGCGTTGATGTTGATATATAACGTACAAATCGTTGAAATAAAGCGTATATGTTTTCTGTAGCAAAACGCGCTAGAATTTGTAATTGTAACGTCTTAAAAATAACCTATAGTGAAAATAAACTTTATTTGACCAGTGAAATTATCACCTTTAGTTTACTGAAAAATGACGATATTTCACAGTATTTATTTATGATAGAAATAGTTAATTACTTACTATTATTTTTACATTATATTGTAAATCTAATGTTATATTTCAGAACATTTAATAATCTATGATGTTGGGAAGGTTTTAATAAATTTATTGACCTCTTCTTTATGATTTGGAGATTACTGATAATAGAAAAAATAAATGAAAATTTATTGTAATCTGAAATCAATTGGAATAATCGTGCAAGGAATTCTTAAGTATACGTCTGTGAATAGGTATTTAAGAATATTTAACTTTATAGATGCTGTCTTGTTCCCAAATACAATTTTCCCTATGATTACTGCCAAAACGTGTTCCCTTAATAAGTCGTAGAAAAAATATATATTTATTACATTTGGAAAAAGTTTTGGATAATGAAGCTAAAATCTACAGCTTTATATAAATATTTTGCATTTTGAAATTTACACAACTTTCGTAATGCCCAAAATATTCAAATCTGAAACCATTTACCATAGAAAAATGAGAGAAATCATATTGAAAATTCTGATTTTGAAATATTTGTGCCATTCAAAAATGGCAGCATAGTTTATCAATGCCACTAATTTATTCAAGACATACATTACAAGCTTCATTTTCCAAATGATTTTTTTAAAACTTCGATCCAAGACAAATTCTATTTTAAATTTAAAGAAAAGTCAATTTTTACAAAGAACAATTGCGAAAAACCATGTTTTGCAACTGAAGTGTAGCCACATAATGTATATAGCATTTTGACGAAAACATTAATTTTGTAAATTTATTACGTGTTCATTTGATCTGTTCTGTTCATTTATCAGGAAAATGTTAATTTTGCATGCAATAACGACAATAAGAAACTACATAATCGGAAAGAAAACAATCTCTATGGCCAAAAGATCTCATTTCAGTAAAACTGTAATGAAAGTTCTTTTATTTCTGGACAAAAGTTCAGTTCTGTGTCTGATAATGTAATAAGAAAATTTTGTTGATCATTTTTAAAGTACATTGTAATATATGTTGCGGTTAATTAATCATTAAAGTTTTTTTGAAGATATTTTGCATAAAGATGTTCGACATGCTTATGATTTACCGACGTGACAATTTTAATACCTAAAACAAGATGCTTAATTTCAAATAAATATTTTTCTTTTTTTCAACTGAAGGTATGTCATTCAAACGAATTTCTGTCAAATTTTCACGAATTTCTTTTCATTTTTTCTCGACAAAAATAAATAATCTTGATGGAATTTCCCTATATGATCAATCAGAATACAGGAGAATGGGCTACCTCTTTTTGTCGAAGAATATCCTCCGTCTAAAAGCAAGTACAGAAGTATACATGTTTTAAATACTAAATTATCAATGTGTATACAGAAAGCTAACTTTATGCAAACGTTGAAGAAATTCTTTTGGATATCATTTGAAGTTCTGATCTACCTTTAGTAGCTGTTACCAAACTAAATAACTGTATTGAGAAAATGCATTCCTGCTAAATTATAGCATCATTCACTCTGTAGAATGTAAAGGAGTCCTGGTGCCTTAGTGGTTAAGTTTACGTGTGCACATTATTAGCCTTACCACTCCTAAAGTGTGGGTTAACCTGATGTGATAATGTTTACCACTCTCTTACCAATAAAACTGTCGCCAGGAAATAACTAAATAATTGCTGACAATGAAGTTAAACTTCATTCAAATATAAACATTATGCCTGAATGAAAGTTATTTCCAACATCAAAAGTTTTGCAATATCACACTTCTACTCCAAAAAAGTGTGATTCTCCAGACAACGTCGTTTAAAACGCATATATCCACATAATGAATTCAGTTTTCACTTATTACTACTTGATGGTGATGGTATCAAACGTCCTTGATTTCTTTAGTATGGTTTCACATACATGGACGTAATCTAATCATAATTTTATAGTTCGACTGCCTTCGTATGATGTTTCACATAGGGAGATTGATTTAATCTTAACTTTGTAGTTTCATACCTTTATGTTTTCCTTAATTCTGAACGGTTTAACACTTTTTGGAATAACCGGTATATTTCTCTGTATAAGATATCGCAGCAAAATCTGAAAAGATTTTAGAAAAATTTTTAAAAAAAAAAACAGCTTTTGTAAATAACACGTAATATTTGCCATCCGTCATTTTCTTCCCTGTCAATGGAAAAAACCATGTATGTACAATAATAGATATATTGGTCAATTTTTGCTTATAATTCATGAAATAGAAGAAACAACTGTAATGTCAAATAAAGTATTTTTTCTAAGCTAAAATATCGGTATCCATGTTTGAATACCCATCATAAACTAATTAATTAAATAATTCAAAATAACAAAATGTAGTCATTTACATTTGTCGATATGCAATAGATAAATAAAACAGAAAGTCCAGTGGAGCACATTTACTGAATTTATTGAAATGCACATGTAGTGCATCAAATTAACTTTAGTATCACGTGATAATGTATTTCAAATCGATTCGCACGTTTTAATTCACCCGTCTAATGTCCTTGGCTATTTTCTTAAGTACCTATTCCGCTATTACGTTTTGTTCCATTATTCAAACTAGCTATTATAGCAAATTTCACATTAAATTCATTGAAAAATCATTGTCTTCAGAACTACTGAAGAAAATGAAACAAAACTGGGAACAAAAGTCTCAAAAAGGTGTTCAACAACTCTGTTATCAAAGACTGCCGCTATAACAACTGCGTCGTAATTTCAAATAAATTTATTGAAAAATTTTCTTCAGATCAACTCATATAAATGAAACCAACATGAAAAGATGGAAGGAGCAAATAATATATGGGTGGTCCTATTTCAAAATTATACACAGGGTGTCGATCCGTAATTTAATTTGGCTACCATAGCCGTTAGTGTTCACAATAAATGATTTTGAGAACCTTCTTCAAACCAATCAAATTTTATTTCCGATTCTGCTCGTTATCCAAGACGACCGACCTTATCCAAAACGGCCGACATAGCCATTACGCAAATTGTCCGTGTATTTCATAATTACATTTAATTTTTTAGAACCTAACTACAGGTAATCAAACTTCGAAAAGGTAACCATTGGATAGTTCTCTTTCAAAATTATGTAAGACTCACTTTGTTGGACAAGAGCGCCGCCATAGCTGTTTATTTGAATAAATCTTAATTTGACCATACATTAAGTGAAAAAATCAACTCAGTACGCTTAATAGATTTGAAACCAAACTTATTTTAAGAATAAAAATGAGAGGAAAATAATATTGGAACGAACCATCATTACGACAATGAGATTATTATTTGTACAAATGAGGGCTTTAAAATATTAGAGTCCAAGCCCTATGTCCAGAGATTAACATAGTCTTCATTGGAGAAAAACCTTCACAATCAGCAATAAAAAATGCTATTAATATTTGGAATATGCATCATGATTGTAATACGGAGATTCTACTTTGTACAAAGGTCTAAGGGTTCATGAGTCCAGATTGGCCCAAATTATATATATATCTATTTGATTGAGAGTTGCTGACGCAAATTATTACCACAAAACTTTTCATACGAAGTATTCTCTTAGACACAGTCAAATAAAGAAGATTTTATAAAAAATGAGGCCACTAAAGGAAACCAGATAAGAGATGACCTATTATGTATTGTTGGATACAAGTGTGCGGTATAAAGGATAATTTATACATGATGTCAATCAAATAAAGAGTTAATAGATTTTATTTTATTTTACACATTTTAGTAAATTCAAAATACTAAATAGTGGATTAGTTTTGCTTGAAAATTCATATTCGACGTGGTATATCTGATTGAACGTTTTTGTAAAAGTAAGAGTTGAAAGTTCCTCTTTGGATCTGAAAGCGGGTGAATGAGCGCCTGCTATCTGATATTAGAGAAGAATGATCATTTTTAAATATTATTTTAAATTTGAAAATTTCTGGGTTTTCAGTCTGTTTCCCTGTCGTTGAAAAAATGTTTCATCATCCCTGGTGCTACTGAGGAAAATTTGATATTCGAAATAATGTACTTTTTGTGGACGTTTGAAATGCATTTTTTTAGAATAGGTTTTCATAATTTTCATACGGATATGCACACACACACACACACACACACACACACACACATGCGTATTTATTTGACATTAGACTTAATACACCATACTAAAACTTTTTGGTGGATTCATTTTAGGTAAATCTTTGTTTCACATAGAAATGTGGAAACACCATGTTTGAGAATTAATCAATATTGCCTACAAATTCATCGGCACCGTTTTCAAGTAAACTCATAATCCCTTCATTTCCTCATCTCAAAACACAGCAAGCAGAGCTAACAAGATCAGAAACTGTCTTACCTGCGCTGGTGTCTTTTTGTATTTTTTTCCGAGTTCAGCGACAACTGGATCTTCCAATAAGACGGGTTGGTCATTTTCACTGAAATATTGATTTAAATCGTGAACGGATCCTGTCCAGAATTAATTGTTCAAATCGTTGTATGGCAATAAGCTAGGTAATTCTTATCGAATGATTCCTTTAGATTTCAGCTGTAAAGCAAGTAATACATTATATAAAAAGAAGAAAGAAAGACTATAAGAAAATTTTTTTAACAAATGAACGGAATCCCATCTGGCATTATGTAAAACTACATAAGTATAAGGACACGCTTTGATTGTTGTTTCCCATATTGTAGTCACAGTTAGGTCCTCAATGATAGGTAAAAGTAATACCGTAATGTGAGTGCAAGATTCCCTCTTGATAACCCAAAACTGAGTGGAGCTCTTGAATTGTGACCGGTAACAATATATCTGGGCATCTTCGTCATTCTAATGTTATCTGATGAATTACTTCCCAATTGCGGAGTAATAAACGAGAGAAAAAGACAGATAAAATAATTTAACAAATACTCTCATCTTTGTTCAAAACAGAACAAACGAAACATCGCAAATTAACAATGAAATAACCATAGGACTATAAATTTTAGCTCGTCTATCACGAGTTGGTAGATCGATATAATATTTCTACATCGCAACTTAGTGAGGATTTATTTTCTGTCAGTGATCAAACCACGAAGTCCTCTTTACCCTAATGTGACTTTCGGATTGACATGAATTCGTACGACGGGTGTTGTTAGCAAAGCAGGAGATGCTCACCCTGTCGACGCACCTGCTCTCACTCCTTTCATGGAGTTCGTGCGATATCAACTCTTGTATCTAAATGTGTAATTTTGTTTATGGACTTTGGATTTTGGAATATCTTGCTGGTATTCTACTATTGTTTCTTATGTAAGCTGAGTGGCTGTAGGTGTTTTACGAATGGCAACGTATAAGAGAGGTAACACTGGCCTATCCGACAAAACACTGGCACATTTTCCAAACAATATACTAAACGAGAATATCAAAAATCCTAAAATTCTGCCTAAATTTATAATTTGCTGTGGAGAATATAACTTGTGAAATGGTGCAATTCATTTAATTCAAAGATAAATTGGATTAAATATGTATTATGATATTATCAAGCTAGTATACATTGTATTTAGTTCCAGTCAAATATGTAATGCACCAAATTTTAAGTTGTGGAACAAACTTTCTTAACACTCTTTAATACAAATTGGTTGCAGACATTTTTCCGCTGTCATACATTGTAACCTTCTGACCTTGGCATGCTCCCGAAATTTTTATTTATACACAAGCTCTGAGAAACATGAACTTCACGTCGGATGTTGCTGTCAGCTCAAATGTTATTGTACAATGTTTCCGATATCAGTCTGGGCGAACCTGGTTATTAGTAGTTCGAATAAGCTAACCCTTCCCGCGACATGTGTCCGAAAAGGGTTAGAACACGGAGCCATGATGGAGCAAGCCGGTGCAGTTCCCACCAGGCGAATTATGACAGTTTTACGTGTTTGGTTTCAAAGGGCGGTTACATTTCGATTAATTGGTTCTTTTCCTAACTAATATTTGCTAAAAACGTGTGAAACAATGTCACAGAGTGGTAAATTGGCTAATATTTTACTTTTTCGTAATCTTTATACATTTTCAACTTAAACGTAGTCATTTATAAATGAAAAAAAACATTAGCTGTCTTTCTCGGGATATTTTGCCTTTCTTTAGGACGTGTAAGATCGATTTACAAAAGCAATACATTACTCAGTTATAAAAAAATCAGTCAATGAATTGAAATTACTTGATCTTAGATTTTTTGCTCCATCATAGCACATACGTCCGAATCGTAGCCCAGAAGAGTATTGACCGAGGGACTACGTTATCGTATCTAGGTTATTAGCTGCGGCTGAGTTTTGCGGCGTCGTCTCATTTTCAGTTAATTTCCCATAGCCCCTGATCACAAGTGAAAGATAAAGAACCGCGTTATCGAGACTAATGCATGCAAAAGTGATTATGCCTGCCCTTTCGATAGTCATGATCTCACTCCAGAGTTTCGTATGCACTTTTTCATGTTTTTGTTTGATTTTCCTTCCGTTTTGTGTTTGTACTAACACGTCGTAATGTCTTGTTAAATCCAGACTTATTTTTTTCTTATCATTTGATGAAATGTATTTCTTTTGTCTGAAAACTAAAAATTTTACTGAACGCCATAAAAAATGCAGCACCTAAATATATTGTTGGAAAAAATATTAACAGGACGTAAAGTCTTATTAAAATAGTGAGAACAGATAACAAATGCAATTGCTCAAAATCATTTCTATTTTGATATGATATCCCATTACAGTGGCATCATAGAGTTGGTGTTACAATACAACTCCTAAAATCCAAATTCGATATATTGTATGTCCACCTCTTGCTTGAATGCAGGCGCACACAGGACAATGTACTGAACTGATGTTTTAAATAACTGCCTGTAGCATGTTGTTCCACTCTTCCTTCAGAGCACGGAGCAGTTGCGCTATGTTAGTTGGTTTAATGGCACTGCTTTCAACCCTCTTACCAAGATCATGCCAGACATGTTCACTAGACGCCTTTTCAGGGTAAGGGGTGGCCACTGCATGCAACGGATTTTTAAAAGGCCATTGATATCCTTTGCAGTATGTGGACGCGCGTTGCTGTATTGAAAGATCTGTAAAAGCGGATGAGCAAGAAACATCGACGCGACATGAGGAATCAAGATTTCGTCTTTATACCTCTGTGCGTTTAATGACCTCTCACAGAAGTAAATCTGGGACTTGTAAGTGAAAGATACAAAAGCCTACACAATAATGCTGCCCAACTCCAACGATCAACCTTGTGGCTACAATAACGCGCAAATCGTACATCTGTATGCCTCCATACCTTGGTTCGACCATCTACACAAGAAACGCAGAACCGAGATTCGCCATCTTCTGCGAGTCCAGGGTTAAGTGTCCAAGCCCACAGCATGCGCTGACGTCGACGTCGATGACTTGTTGTGAGCACTGGACATACAAGCCATAGAGGCGGCATCTTACCATTTGGGTGCTGTCCTCCGGTTGTGGCGACCAGGTTGTTCCTGGCGTAGAGGAATCTGTTTTGAAACGATTGTGCAAAAAAGCGGATTTGACGTTCGTACTGTCGCGTCGTGACACATGGTGCCCAACACCGGGCTGATCGGCTACAATATTGGTTGATAAAAACATTAGTGAAGATGTAGTATAGTGCTGTGATGGCAATTAAAATGCTTAGTAACTTCTCTTGCTGAAGTTCTAGCTGTAAGCATGTCTATAGCACGATTGCGTGCAGCATTAGCAAAAAAGAAGATGTGGTATACCATAGTTGTTTTCGAACTCTCGAGTCCAAAATGAATGAAATACAAGTACAAAAACAGTAGGGATTGCATGGACTGCAACAGTAGTAAGAGAGATCAGGTGCGTCGACAGGTAAGCATCTCCCGCTATGCATGCATAACCTGTCATGCAAACCCTTATTATGCCCGGTAGCAAAAGTCACAAATGAGATTTAGACACATTCTTTGACAAATGCTACAGATGGGAAATTAGAAACGAGCAGGATATACTAGGACAAAAAAAAATGTCCACACATTCTTTGGCAAATGTCCCCCGAGGGTATCCGGGGTATAGAAATAGCTTGCGGCGTAAGACCCTTCCTATAGAAATAGGATTCAGGTTCTCTACCTTGCGGGGTAAGACCTTTCCTAAACGGAATGTCCGTCGGTTATGCGGAATGATAAATACACAACCAACATCCGTCGGATGGGGACGTAAAATCCGAGGTTCTGTGTGCTACGCTCTCTGCACGTGAAAGAACCCTTGTAACAAAGCTCTTCGTGAGTGGTCCATAAGTGACAAGTTGCAAGGCTAAATTTCCCGCCCCTACCAACTGTATCCTCCTTTTTCGGTGGCAGTCAAAATTTTCCGCCCAATGGTCTGTCCCCGTTTAAGTATTGATTAACTTCTTCTCGTCCTGAATTTAGCTCAAATATTGCTCACTGGACGTTAAATAACAAACAATCAATTAATCAATCTTTCGCAAAAGCTACAGACGGGAAATTAGAAACGAGTAGGATGTACTAGGACAAAAAAATGTCCGTTGTATGTTGAGGCACCGAAATGTTATAACGATCAACCAACTCGAAGGCAACCGTAAAACTTGCGAAGTGAAGATTTCAGTCTTTCTTCCTCAAGACCTTGTTGGAGTAGTTTTTGCGTAAAAAGCATTCCCCTTACCAGTAAATTCCTGGTAGTCGGAACAATTTCAGGCATAACGTGTCATCGGAGACACGTAAACTCCATAAGCTGGGTAAGAGGGTATATTACTATTCAGGAATGGGAAGTTGACAATAGGAAAACTGAAATCGTCGCGTTTGTCGTAGATTCTAGATTTGAGTTTGCCCATGTGCATCAATCTTAAGAAAAAGATCTAAATATTAAGCATACCTTCTGGTTTCTGTAGTATCCTTTGTTTCAAGTTCACTAGGATAGACGATATGAAAAAACTCGCTGAAGTGAGGATTATTGAGTGATAATACATCATCAGTATATCTGAAAGTGAAATTAAAAGGGTATGGCTAGAGATTTTTTCTTCTTATCGTTCAGGTTTTGTATAAATTCTTCACATGAATACAAAAACAGGTCGGCTAGTAGAGGTGAACAATTAGTACCCACTGGAATACCGACTGTCTTTTGAAATATTAACCAACCAAATTCGACAAATATTTTGTCGATCAAGAAGTCCAGCATTTTAATTATGTTCATTTCGATGTATTTGTTATTAGAATTAGTATGGTTCTTAACAAAGTAGTGTTTATCTCGACTAAGGACTAGACATTGATATCTACGTTTACCATTTTTATAAAAGAAACACTTGTTAATGAGAAGTTTCAGACTGTCCTTTAATTTAGAATGAGAAATGGTAGGGTAGAGGGTAGATAAATTGGAATTTTTTATATTGCTGCAGAATTTCAGTGAATGGGAACAGTCAAGTAAATCTTTTCAAGTTTTCAGAATGCACTTTGGAGGAGTACACCTCTTCATAATATTTTTGAAGACCTTCTTTGTCTGTAGTTCGCACAGTTGTATGAACCTGCGAAAGAGGTTTTGTGGAATATTGAAAAGATCCAACTATATAGCGTTCTTTATAAGGACAGTTGTGTAATTTAGGTATTCAATACGAAGAAGGAAGTACACAATCCTTGTCCTTGATATTAATGCCATTTGAGAAAAGAATTGACTTGTGATTCTTTATAAATTCGTCCTTTGTGAGTGTAGTTGGTGTATACGTTGGATTTCCTGATATGTTATTGATTCCAAGGTTTTTAATAAGGAATTCAAAGTAATGATTTTTACATATAAATAAAATATTGTATTAGGTAACCTAATTCATCCATACTGTAAAAGTATTGATATTTACGGTGTTTAATTTTCGCTATTTTCTTGGCAGCTTAATTTTCACTGAAATAAAATACCCGCGAAGTAAACGTTTTTATATAAACCTTAACTAAAGAAATAATTAATCGCGAAAATTCATATCCTCTAATACCTCAATAAACACAATTCCGCGAAAAAAAATAATACTTTTACAGCATTTAAACTCTTACTCCGATGTGTAGCACTAATGCTCAAATAACGTAAACAATCCGTGTGTCTTTTCGCACTACATCTTGCTATCATATAACAGTATCAAAACTTATCCTTTAGTGCTTATTCTTTATCGGTAGCATTGCACTTGCAGCTGCGTTGCACATGAATTGTAAAATGTAGAAGAATCTACAATTATATCTACACTGTATTCTTACTCTGATGTACTGCACTGACTCATGCTGTATTCATCATTAATGATTAAATCGATCCCTTATTTCTTACCTCTGTATATTATACATAAACATGAACTATTCACCGCTAACTACTGTTGGCATTCTTTACTATAGTCGACTCTGATAAGTCGTTTTCCTGGATAACTCAAATAAAAATATGGTCCCTTTACAGTAATAACTAACCAAATTTACTCTTGATTACTAGAATTTTCGGTTAAGTCGAAGTAAAATGACGGCTCATTCCAGTTCGACTTTATATATTAATGTAATGTAATTATATGTGAGCTGCGCTTTGTGGACCACATAATGTACTTTATACGCTATCCCTATGCCGACGTCCTGTATTTACACGTCAGCTGTCTGTTCATAATTCTATATAGTGAATTGAACATCAGCTGCTAATTACTGGTTACCGAATCGTATTACCAACCAATTGCCAAATTTGGATATTTGTAAGGCAATACTAGAATACCAAAGGAAGATTTAAAAATTCACAATCTGGAGATACCAAAGGACAACACTGGTGCACAGGAAAGACAACAGGAAATCCCATACAGACCGGAAGCGAGATTAACTGCATTGAAAGTGCTTACAGTGGAGATTCATGCCACTAACTACCCACTTGTCATCTCTTATTCTGTTATACGTGAGCTGTCTACGTAGTAACAAAATCCTGGTAGGAATGCGCATGCTCGTAAAAATGAAAGTTTAAACTTTTGCTCTCGGAAAATTGAAAAATATGGAGTTCTAAAACAACTTCTGGCTCTGATGGTTCAATTGGAAATGTAGTGTGATGTGCATTGTGTGCTGCTGTTGAGTGATGTAAGAAAAGTGACATTTTAGTAATATTTATATAACATTTTAATATGTTGTGTTCCCTGGAGGCTTACCTGGAGTTTATATATGTTTACATGTTTACAAGTAGGACTAAGTTTTTCGAAGGCGTGGGTAACTTTCAATACATAAAGAGTACATAAACATTGTATTATATTTATGAATTATACTTATGCATTATACTTATGAATTCTACGAGCTCCATCTTCACACCAAACACAAAACAATAGACATTCAATCTCTATCGTAGGCAAAGTAAACCTACGCTACCCGAAAGAGAAAATCATAGCAAGAAACCAAACATGTCGTATTCTCCATCGCCATCGTCGACAAATCAGTTTAATATCCATAATGAGGCTCCTGCTCATCATCCTAGTATGATATCTAATACCTACCTACAGCAATCTCCCAATCTTCAACCAACACTTCCTGCATATGGCTCGCCTACACCAACATCTTTTGCTTTACGGCCAGCAGATCTAAACAATATTGTTTTGCAGCTGAAAAACGTACTCAGGGAAGAAATTCAAAGCACTATTCAAAATTTGTTCAAGGTTGAAATTGAAAATACAATCAAAAACGCTTTACAGTCATTCAGAACGGAGATAGATTTGCTTAAAGCCGAAAACACATTGCTACTGGACGAGATAGATGCACTCGAGCAGTACAGGAGACGGGATCTCATGAGATTCGGGGGGTATTGCTGAAACCAAGGACGAAGATACAGCGGCTATCGTGACGAAGATAGTAGAGGCTATTGACGACAACTATCAATCCGGTGATATTCTGCGGTCCCACAGTGTCGGAAATCCAAACAGAGCTGATAAATACGGTCGCAAACTATCACCCAGACAGATAATAGTGCGAGCAAGAGGCGCATTCTTAAATGCACAAGACGTTTGAAAGATAACGCCGAATACCCTAGTGTTACCGTGAATGAAGACCTCACCAAGAAGCGGAACTCTTTGGCTTATATGGCACGCAAATTGAAAACTGCAGGACACATAAATCAAACATGGACTATAGACAGTAAGATCTTTCTCAAAAACCGTAATGACCGAATATCTACTGTGACAACTGAGTTAGCGCTCAATAGATTCATCGAACATAATTGTCCGAGTATAACCAGTGACTTTCTTCTACCTGTTATTGAGGATGACAGACAGCAACCTATGGACTCTGTTAGTGCTGCTTCGACTTCCTTATCCTACGCTGCAGCTTCGGCTGCTACAGCTTTACCGGTAACTTCCGGTCGTTAAGTGTACTTAGTTGTAACAGTTTTACTCTGGACATATGAATTGTATTTTGTAACTTCATAGTGTCCTAGATTGCTTATTTATAGAAACTTACTCGCTATAGTAAAAATAATTACTCTACCGTAACATTGTAAATATAATGAATAAATAATCACGTGTAGTGTATTATGCTCTCACCCAATCGTAGTGTGATTATAGGTAAACCTAGCCCAACCTGTAGTATTAACTACTCTACAATGTACCGTATCATTGGAAACATTGGCCAGCCACGTGTCCTATTTTTTGCTTTTCATTGTGTTAAAATCGTTGACTTAACCTTTACCTACTATGGAAATAACTTTAGGCAATTGATTTCGTTATAATTGCATGTAATTATCATATCGCAAAACTGCATGTTTAAATGCATAAATTCCCACTGTCTAATAACCAAATACGACTTTCCTCCACTTGGTTATTGTCTATTATTATTGAGATTAACATTTTAATTTTCAATATTAACATTCAGTTTCCAACAATTGGTGACATTA
>JAOXYI010002101.1:0-13885 GCA_028566495.1 Lithophaga antillarum
TGACTCCAACTTTAAAAAAAAAAACAAAAAACAAAGCTTGTCTCATATTCAAGAAACATCCACAACGGAAATTATGAATGCTGTCTAAGACCCGCACTAAACATGCTAGCAATTCAGAAGGAATCAATTAAAAACGTTATACCTGATTCTGGAATACTTTTTTTGTACATTATCCTTTATAGAAATGTCTATCTTTCTTATTATAGATTTTTAGAAACAGTCAATTTAAACCAGGGGCAAAAAATGCAAATATGCATTTAAATGGTTTCTTTCGATAGGTTATACACCAGATCGGTTTCAATTCATTTGACTTCAAAAATATCATAATATGTAAATGTCGTGCATTCTAACCAATCAAACATATATCTCATGAAATGAAATATCGGATAGCCATGATCCTGGTGACCTTTTACTATAACACCTAAATAATTTTTTAAAAATAAACATTATATAAATAATAATCTGCGGATATGTATGACTTTCATACAAGGACCAACCGGAATTATTTACTCAAAACTAAAGAAAGAGAAAAACGAGATGAAATCATTTGCTGTCTTTTTTTCACGTAATGAATGTAAATTCATGTTTCCTTAAACCACGTTGTAGTCAGCTAGCTTGAACTCCTCAATAGGGGTACTTCCGCGGCAACTTTCCCTTTAAACATATCAGGCATATTTGACAGCACCTTCTGTTTTATTTCGTCTTCACTGAGTCTTTATTAAAAACAATTCTTGTTATCCTCATTTACGTGCCAGGGTTTATGATTTCAAAATGTCATCTGGAAGTGAGCCAAATAGGAGCTGAACGAACAAAATACAACTATACACGACTAATCTACAGACTGAATAATAACCAAATGTTTCAAATAAGGGGTGTTCGATCCAGTCCAGTGGAATGCTCGACGATTTGTTTCATGACAAATGACTACGAAATAGCAATTCTGATTGGACGCGACATGGCTATTTCATGGTAGAGATACAATAATAAACTTAACATACCAAAAGTCTGAACAGAACTTCATTTTAAATGTGTTTGCTACCGTCTACAGTTAAACCCTTATTTCGAACGTTCCATTTTCTAATTCGAAAATTAGTAAACCTAGTCATTTTTTACCATTATACGTCAAAATCAATGTTTTAAAATCAAAGTCGTCATTATGACAAGTTATAATCTATTGTATATCGTCCCTTGATTTGTTTTCTTTCTGTGTGTTTGTCGTGTACCATATTATTCCTGTGGTTTACAAATATTTGTAATATAGCTAAATTGATTATCAGTCATTGTTATTGATGCATAATGAAAACATATAATTTTTTTTCAAATAACCTTACTGTCTTGATTTTACTAATTGATCTATTTTGTAAAGGTAATAAGAAACTTAGTATACTGGATGGTGGTGCAGTATTTTTTCCTGTATAGAACAACACCCAGATATGAACATTACCTAGAAGAAAAGGCGAGGTAAAAGTAGCAGTGGCCATATAACATAATGGTGGGAAAACCGATAACAATCTTCACAAGGGGCCATCTGCCAATCATTTCTACATGTCTGTTTTAAATGATGAAATGCCTTCATGGGAGAAAATATTTAACATATTTTTTTGTCAAAATAGGACTATTTGTTTTAACTGAGAGAAAAAAAACAATAAAAAAAGAAAAAAAGCAAATAGTGTTAACAAATTATCATTATATAACCACAGTTAAAATAGATCATGCATTGTCTATCAGTTTTAACAGTTTTCTCCAATTTTTCTTGTTAAATGTTTTCGATTGACAAACACATCCACCACAGTTTGCTATGAAATTAAAGTAACGTTTTGGAATAAATATACAGACCAAATTCATGTGGCATTGTTATACACGTAAATGTGCTTATCAGTTGTACGTTAATTATGCACAAAAATTGAAAATCTCATACGGTACATGCTGTTATTGTAGGAACGCGATCAATTTGTAGATGTATACATGTGGGAGTCAGATTGCCAGTTTTCTGTAAGTTCCTGATAGGAATTGAAATATCCGTCGTTGTTCGTCCGTGGTATATCTTCAGCGTTTAGATATGTACCACTGTCATTGCTTGTAGTAGTAGTCATGATGACTTGAGCATCTATATGTAATTGTTGTTGGGGAATTAGATATCCATCCCTGTCTATTAGTGGTTTGCTTCTAGGATCAAGATCGAGATCAATTGCACTGTAATCTACTTCATCATAGTGACCAACGTCACTGTGGTAAGCAGTTCGATCAATACATGCGATAACTCCCGGTAAACTTTGTCCCGATTGGTCATTAGTGAATTGCACAAAATGAGAACAAGTTGTGTTTCGATGTTTCCTATATACGCATATGATGATTATTATCGACGACAACAAAACGATCACCGTCAGTGTTATTCCAAATGCCAACACCAAGAGGTCATATCCTTTAAAAGATATTATATAAGATACGAGTTATATTCAATATCACTGAAACAATTATGAAAATGATTTAAATTGATCGATAATTGTATTTTATACTACAAAATGTGTGTCGGCCATCTTAATTCTACTGTTCCTAGACCTGATTAAGTCAAATTCAGGTAATGATATTATAAATGTATTGAGTCTACGGTGTGTTTGTGTTCTGTGTTGAGATTTGTACAAAAATATCAGTTTTACACTGGTATTACTGATTCAGAAATAAAGATTACTGGTAAAACAGCATTAACTTAGATCCCATTGAAACAACAATCATATAATAAAAAGGCAATATAAAAGTATCTCCCCTTCACCTGCATAAATATCCAAAGATAAAAATAAAAATATTGATGGCTAACCACGGTCATTATGACTCATTATTGCCTTACTATTAGTCCATCAGCTGACATTTGAAAACGTAGCTTTCGATGTCTACTCATGTGTGCAGCATTTTTTTTTTTTTTTTTGCTTTAAATTCTTACACTATGCCATTAAATAAAACTTCTTTTATATCAAAAAAAGTCCCCTAAGGTATATGACAATTTATTTCAGTGGCATACCATTTAAAGCCCAGAATAGGGTATTTCACTGAAGGGACATAATTCGACGTTGTACAAAGATATTGTTAGTTTTAATTTCTTTCTGAAAAGGATCATGTAAATTAACATGTCTGTTATACTCATTAAAATATTTTGATATATATAAATTAACATTTCTGTTATACCCATTAAAATATTTTGATATACTTTATATCAAGTAAGCTATATCAAAAAGCAGTTTTTCGCATAATTCCAATATTTTTTCTCTTTATATTCCTCTGTTGATATATGAAAGTAAATATTTCCCTTTTTATAAATGGGGATAGGTTTATAGGATCTCGACTTTTCCTAATACCTGTACAGGTTGTGTACAGAAATCAAACATTTAAACTGTTTAATAAAAAAAAATTCTCCCCCAGAAATTCCCGTTTTTTTTGTACTTGTCTCAAAGATTACGTACATACATGTATCTAAATATCAAAATCCATTAAACTAATTTCAAAGTTCAATCATAAATAATTGAATTTTGTTTGTTATAAATACATAGACCATACTTATTAAAATTAAAAATTACTACAAAATGAAAAGAAAACAAGACAAATAATATGTTATGTTCTGAAAAGAATGAAGGTTCAATTTTTTAATTCAAGATATAAGAGGTGTTCCAAATTAACATTTAAGTGACTACTTTGCATTCTTTTTACCTTGTCATTTTAGAAAAAATGTTTGCCATAACAAATGATATATTTTAAAAGGACAGGAAAAAAAATTCATAGGTAACTGTCTTGAGTGCCTGTCGTTCAAGGATCATGACAAATAACTTATTTGTTGTAAACATGATTAAATACTGCACGCATTTCAGTTGATATATATCATACTGAGACTGCAGAAAAATGTTGAATGTCCAGAACATAAAGGGACAGGGAAATGTTAGGCCTCTCTATCAATCAGTGATATTTTCAGTGAAACTTCGTTTCTGTTTTAAAATTGTTTTAAAACCCTAACAATAACGTATGCTTTTTTTGTGGTTAAATCAATGTCATACTAAAATATGGAATATAACAAAGATGGCAAAATATGAAGTAAAACAGCTGATCTGACAGAATACTTGATTAAATATTAGATCTGAAACACAATATTTAAACTGGATAGTAATATTTACATATAACTATTTGAAAAGATAACTACGACAGAAAATGACAAAATGTATATTTATAGATGTATCTATTCTCAGAGCAATAAACAAGACTTCCAAATAACGTGAAAATGAAAATCGCGAATAGAATTTTATTTTTGAGAGCAATTCTTATTACTGTTATAACGTATATAGATCCGAATAAGATTGTCAGTATTTTTCCTCTCGAAATTAAAATGTTTATCTTAAGAGAAACAATTTTATTTACATATCATGAAGAAACTTACAATCCTGTTGAGTTTAAAAAAACATATTTGTTAGCGCAACAAATCGGGACACATTTTACATTAACAACGATTTTAATAATATAATTAAAAAGGTAATTAAATAGGCCCTAAACCTAGCATTCGAACACAGCCAAGTATATTTTCCTTTCAGAAACGCATAATGAATAATAACACATTATGAAAAACATTGCATCATTTATCTGAACTTAGCAAAAATATAAAAATGTCTGCAATCATCTTCTAATGTTTAAGTATACGCAGCTGTTGAAAATTAGAATAAAAAAAAACCATAGGTAAATAATCATAGGTGAATGAAATGGGAGTGTCGATTAAAATCCGGAAAATGAACGGAAAAAAATTATGGTTAAATATCGACAAGTTGAAAATATATTTGACTAGGCTATGATCTTTAAGTTCAACTTAATTTTTGCGGGTATAACGATTTTATTTTTCAGTATGAGATGAAAATGATCTTACTTTAATACTGATAGATGGCATAGTTTTATTACTTAAAAGTGGTTAGAAATTAAAATGTGACGTTTTCGAGGATTAGAAAGTACTAGCATTATCATATGACATGCTTTATCCGCAAAAATGACAGTATTGATATGCAAAAAATATTTAGTTTTTTGTTTAAAACACCTTGGCCGATTTGAATGTTATGAGTTGATTAATTTCAGTCATCGTTGTACCACTTTGGGGCATTTTTTTCACAGGTATATCAAGGCTTGTTTGAGACTTTTGATCTCAAACGTTTGAACTCTGCAAAGACTTGCTGTTCCCAGTGGAAGACTTTCAAACCCTTTACTAGAGGTTTTTCAGACTTAGCTGATTGACTATATTAGATAATACATTTAATCTAAATATCTGTTTTGAAATAATGAAACGTATCATAATGCATATTTTTTCGTATTTTACATTGCATGATGTTTGTGTGGGTAAATACATAATTATTACATCTCTTCCTTTGAGGCTCAGATATGCACCTTTGAAAACCTGTGTAAGAAAAATGTTCAGTCTGAAAACTTTTAACTGATGCGTGACATATATTACTGTATTTTGAAAAAAAAATCCAAATAAACGTTCATATAATAAACCACTATCCAATGTTTACTTTTGTAACAAATATTATTTCAATTTTCATCAACTGCAAAAATTTCTTCATTTTCAAATTATACACAATACATCTTTAGTCAATCTGAATCCGTTTTATCCTTAGATATGAAAGGTGAAAATAGTATATTTATTCATTTGAATCGCAAAGTAAATTTAAATGCATTTTTATATCTATCTTTCATTTGGTTATTAGTTCAGCAAACTTATTCGTTAATTTTATTATCTCTTTGGTTGGTTTTGTCATAACAACCATTCATTTTTCCATTATACGCAAACATCAGCTAATATACAAATATTTAACTGATAAAAAACTCATTCCAAACTTAAGATTCACATTGGAAAAACTGTGGTTTTTTTTAATTAATTAAAGGCAATGAATGAAAATTGGGACACGAAGGAACGAAAGAACGTTTAAAATATTTGTGAATGTCCATGTACCTGTAAAAAGCACTGAATACTATTTTAGAAATGTTTAAATTGTTGAGAAAATATTAAATGTACATACTAAATTACATAACAGAGAGAATGTATTATTTTCTAAATGAAATTCCATTGATTCCAGCAGAAATCATTGCTACAAAAGTAAAGTCCTTTTGGATTAAAGGAAATAAGCAATCACTAACCATTTTTGTTATCCTACACTACATATAACTTCTACAACCATCCTTCATTCCTTTATCCCATAAATTTAGTAAATTGCGGAACTGTAAGACGACGAAGGCGAAAAAAAAATCAAATTTTGGAATTCTGTTGTTTAAAGTTTTATATCAAGTTATTGCTAATATTACTTGTATGTTAAATTTATTTCTTGTTAGTTAATTACCATATATAGGGATTATGTTATATTATTACGCAAAAACAAGTATTTTAGCAATAAAAAAATCGCAGGGCGCAAGATTCGGTCATATCAACCTATCAGTAACATAAGTTACAGATAACTATTTCACCACAATGAGGAAAGTGAATTTCATCTATCAGCTCCGCAGGATTTTTCTTTTCTTTTTATTTATATTTCAAAATTAACCTTGCTTACTAGTATAAGAAAGACAGATGTACAAAACTTCCTCAAAACTAAAAGTGTAAAAGTATGATCAAGGTAAAGAACAGCAGAGCAAAACCAAAAAAATATGATTTGGAGGATGATTGTAATGAGAAATAAGAAGTATGTCGCGCCATTTGTCTCTCGACTATCTCCTTGCCTAGTTAAAAATTACAAAAGTGTAAAATTTAGGCTTCCGGCCCGCGCCCGGTATATCTGTCGGCTCCCGTCCCATGGATTTCTGTCTCATTCTTTCCCGGATTGCGCTTTCCTAATATCACGATATCCCAAATACCTTTCCATCTAAGACATAATTTGTCCCATTAATTTTTATTGCCTCGAACTTATGATAGATTATACTTCCGAACCTTCTTCCGTGCTTTCTGTAGAAATGTGTCCGGTACTTTTATCGTGCTTATCATTTCTGTTATTTCCTGTAAATAAATTGATTGTTTTACGTTAGGCTGAATATAACTAATTTTTGAATATATATTGTTTCATATCCAATTTGTGAAATGATTTTTTTCTCGGTAGGACAGGCAAATGCTAGGATTCGAAAATCAGGAAACTATATACTGGCAGTTTTCATAGCATGTTTGCATGGTTATAATTTCAATTTTCATCTGAAAAATAAATTGGGAAATAAGCTTGCATTTTCGAACATTAAGTTAAACTGTAATCTGCGAAAAATATACCATTCTCAAATTCTATTATCAAATTTATTCAGAACTGAATGAAAATTCACTAAACCAAACTTTACCTGTTTGCTACTTTACCTTTGCAAAGATATGTCAGATTTAAATATTTTGATATTCCAGAACAAGGGTTCATAAAGAAGATATTGTTGACAGGTATTCTGCAGGTCGTTCTGTTTTCACAGTGTGATCGCAGAATTCTTTCTGTGTTGGCATAATTAATACAGCGATCTTCAAATTTAAATGTTCTGGGGCAAGTTTCTGAATTAGTTCTTCCGTAATTTGCTTCCGAGATGTGGATGATTTTACTTGTTGGACACGAAATATGAAGATTGCTTCCTTGGCAGGCGACTATAAGAGAAAAATATACATAATCATGGAGTAATGAAAGAAAAAAATCCAGTTTAAAAAAGTTTTCATTTGTGTATTCTATTCTGTTGTTTAGTTTTCTGCGTTGTGCTTTCTGTTGCATGTTCATGTATTGTTTGTCTTCCTTGTTCCGTTGTTGCCTATGTACTTGTTCCTCCTTGATTGCTTCTTCAGTTTTCTCTCGCCTTTTTGTATCGTAATATTTATTACTGTACTTATTTGAGAACATTCTCAAATCTTTGTTAATACTCCTGAAATTTTAGAAGACTGTTATTTTTAAATTTATACCAGTTTATTTTTATCCCAGATTCTGTCTTTTTATTTTCATCAAAATCAATTCTTCTGAAGACCTCTTTTATATACATATACTAGTATTTTATGATAAACCTGGTGTGAAATGCTATGCTGACGTTCAGAAGAGATATTGGACACAAAAATAAAGTCCTCCCGGACAATAAAGAAATGAAGAGTTGAAATTTTCCTTAAGTTCTCAAATTATGGGGAAAAATAAAATTAATCGTACACAACTATAACGTACAGTGAAGACATTAGTACCTTACTTTTGGGTTTGAATATCCGTTTTGTTTTTTTTTCTTTTGTTTGTTTGTTTTTGTTTTTATTTTTGTTTGTTTGTTTACATATGCTTGAATTAGATTTATAAAAATCTGTTAAGTCATTTTAGTCTCAGTTAAAAAATCAAACCCTTTTTAAAGACATGATGACTGGAATTGATTGACCACAGTCACTCCTGTCGATAACTTAAGGAAGATTAAAATAGTCTATGAAAACTTTCCAATCTTATTTAAATCTAATTATATGACGTTAAGCCAAAATGGTTATTCAATCCCCAAATTAAATTACTAGTTACAATCGACTACATCATTAAGGGGAAGTAGTTGGTACTTTTGATTAAAATAGTTTATAATTTTTTTCAATCGTATTTAAATCTACTTAAATGACGTTAAGCCAAAATGGTCGTTCAACCCAAAAATAAGTCGTTAGTCAGAATCAATTACCTGATTAAGGAGAAGTAGTGGCTGCTTTTCCTTTTTTTCTAAGGTATCCTTCTTCAGGCTGAGATTTTGAAAAATTGAGCCATGACATCTCTTGATATTGTCTAACAAATGGACACGTGGTATTAATGTCATTTACGATATTTATGTTTACTTAAATAAAGGGCAATGAAAAGTATTACCGTCAAAAGAAATATCCGATATAAAGGCTGTCTTGCTCCCCCTTTCTGTTCCTTTTGGGTAATTGTCACCTTTCCCAAACATTATCATCATCAATTTACATATATATTGTACTTATGTATAAGATAATTACTACGCAATTTTTGTTATCCTACACTACATAATGGTTACCCTGCGGATCGATTTATGTTGTACCGATAAAGAAGATTGAAGCTATACAGGTCTTTATTCCTTCATCCAATAAGTTTAGTAAATTATGGCACTGTAAGACTGTATAAGATAATGAAGCAAAACATAACTTCATTCTCTCAAATTTTGTTAAAGTTTTATAACAAACTATCATTCTATAATCAAATAGTAACTCACATCTCAAAATCCAGTAAAGGACATTTTCTTTGTTTTCGCTGAAATTGTTACAAAAATTACGATATGTTATATAAATACCTTCTGTTCTGTGTGCAATAAACTTTTCTGTACTCTTGTACTCGTCATTTTTCCGACTTCCTGCTAACAAATTTGTCGCATTATATTTAACGAAATATAATTTACTACGAAATATTTTTTTGTGTCCTGTTTGTGAAATGATACTAAAATACTAAAAGACTAGTTAAAATTTAAGTCTAAAACGACTTTTGCTTCCATACAGAATATAACATTTAAAATACCAAGTATGCGTAAAATTTTGGTTAAAGTTCAAGTATTTGTTAATGGCAGTCAATACTATTGTAGGAAACTTTAAATTGTTGTTTCAATCAATCTGGATAGAGTTTCAACAACTAAATAACATACTGAAAGAGTGGACTAATTTTATGTGAAATAACATCGCCAATTGAACTTTTTTTAACTCTAAAATTTTGACAAAAAGTACACTGTGCATGCTAAAGAATCTGTTGAAAATTCAGCCTATAGTTAAGGGGGTACAATTAGAAACACTCTTGTCATATGATATGTGTTGTCGTCCCCGAACTGTGATGTTTCAAAATCGTATCATAATATTCTACTTGTTATTGTTTAACTGAATGGCAAGTAATGTTCACATGATATCTATTTTATCTATATTTTACTTATTAAAAAAAAACAATTAAAACAATAACCATTAATGAAATAAGGATGTGAGATTTGATTTTTGCCAAATTTCTGACAATTCCTGATGGCTTTACCTTTTCCTAACATTACCGTCTAGAATTTACACGTATATTGTACTCAGGAATGAAATAAAGTTATAATATGTGTCGGATACACCTCCTACACTAGTATCCTTGTCTTCTAAATCCCGCTACACTAATGTCTCAGTCTTCCTAATATTTTCCTTTCTCTCAGGCAGATTATCTTACCCATCTCATTGGTTTTGAAGTAAAATTGTAATAAAGTATATTTAAATACCTTGTTCTGTATTTGTTAGAGAGATATTTCCTGTACTCTTGTGCTTATCGTTTCTTTCCTTTCCTGTAAATAAAATCTGTTGCATTACAAAAGACTTTAATACTTTAATTTAAATTCATTGTAAAACACTAAGGGCTCTGTCTCATTACGCTAGAAGACAGCTGCAATACCAAAGAACGTTTAAAACTTTTGTGAAGGTCTTTGAAGTGATTAAAACAGTTAATGCTATCCAAAAAAAAAGTTGTTAAGGAAAACAAATGAAATACAACTTTCAGATATACACTAAGTACTATATTTTGTGACCATGTTGTAGTTAAAGACGGCCAATTTCCTACAAAAATAGTTCATACATGTACCTACAGTGTTTACCGATGAATATGTGCTGTCGTGACATTATTTCGAATAAGTAGAAACGCCAGTCAAAGAAAAATCGTGTTATAAGGGCATCATTATAGTTACCAAGTGGTATGAGTTATATTACACTCAAAATAAGATCTAAGCTATACAATCATCCTTCACTCTTTCATACTAGTAAAATCGTTAGATTTTAAGAGACGACGAAGCAAAATTTTTCCAATTTTTAAATTTGCTGTTTAAAGTTCTATGTATGACAAATTGTCATTCCATAACAAGATAGTAACTCACATTCCCAAAGACAGGTGTGGAGCTCTTATATGTTTTCGTTGAAAATGTTACCGATACCATCGCATCCGAAACTAGTATTACTTATGGTTATTAAAAATATTTTACACTCCAGGTTTATTCCTTGTAAGTGGAATTACCATAGGTAGGAGTTACGTGAAAAAAGAACTTTATTAATAAAAAAAAATCCTAGGGAGAAAGGCTTGGCCACATTAAATTACTGAAAATTATGTCTGCATGCCTCATCTAACAACTCTATAATATTTTGGTCAAACGCAACCTTGCTTACTAGTATAAGAATGACAGAATAAAAAGTGTACTCAAAGCCAAAAATATAAAAAAATATATATACATATAGGTTCAGGACGAAGAACTGAAGAGCGGAAAACATTGTAGACGACAGCCAGAGAAAACTAGGAAAACTGATTTACAGGAAGATCGCTGTGAGAAAAGAAGCCCGTGTCCATGCTCCTACCCCTTGTCTCTCCACTAACGCTTTGTCTAATTAGAGATCCTCTAAAGTATGAAATAACTCATCCAGTAAACGTCGGGTACACCTCCCTGCTTCTGTTCTATGTCTCTCGGCTTCTTGTCAACACTCCCGAAATATGGATTTCCTTAATACCTTTTCCATAATTTTCCTGTCCATTTTATTTTAATGCGTTGAAATTAAATTATAATAAATCATATATGAATACATATACCTTGTTCAATACTTTCTATTGAAATCATTTCTGTGCTATTTTGGTCATCGCTTCTCTTATCTACTGTACATAAAATCATTTGATTTAAATTAGTCTGAATATAAACAGACATAGAATGTTTTTTCGTGTCCATTTTGTCAAATAACATTTCTTTTCTCAGTAGGATGTGAGGACTTTATGAATTCGAATCGTGCAAAAGATACATATAGTGGCATTTTTCAGCATTACAAAATTATAAAATAATAGTACTCAAACACTGTTTGCTAAATTATGATTTCATTAACATTGTTGCCTTTACAAGTTTATATTTTTGAAAAATTAAGATAACTTTTAATTGGTGAGAAAATTGTTTTTCCAAAATTCCAACAGATTAAATGAAAGATTTAAAAATTATTCGGTTATTTTGTTGTTTGCTACCTTACCTTTGCAATTATATGTAAGATTTAAGTATTTTTGGATTCCTAAACAAGGATTCCCAAAAAAGCGATCTTGGACAGGTATTTGGCACGCTGTATTGTTCTCACATTGTGATCGTAGAATTCTTTCCGTGTTGTCATAATTACTGCAACGATGTGCAAATCCAGAAAAACGGAGGCATGTTTCATTATCAGTTCTACCATAATTTGCTTCAGAGATGTGGATTGTTCTGTTCAGTGGACACGAAATGTTCAGAATTCCTCCTGAACAGACTACTATAAAATAAAAGACATACAATTTTATGCACTGCATAAAAAACAACACCTCATTAAAAGTATCCTGAAAAGTTTCGGTATATTTATTTTATTCTGTTATCTAGAAATTCAGCTATAAAGTAAATTATATGAGAACACATATTTTGGTTTTGCTGAAAACTTTTTGACGAATAGTAAAACTTATTCGTATTATTTGTATTTCCATAATCCTTCTGACGGTATAACATTTTGAAGTATTGTAGTAATTTTCATTTTTTTTTAAACTTTATAGACACGCTGAAATCTTTTCCATCGAATCTCATAATATGCAAAACTTTTAATCTAATAAAAAGTATTAAACAAAAATTACCTGCCTGGGGTCCTGGATGTCCGAGTGGCTAAAGTCATTGTCACATTGCCATTAGCCGAACACATCGGTCGAGGATTCAAGGCCGGCTCGACCCATTTCATGTGTTAAGATTTCCAGACACTTACTCAAATTTGGGAGTCACTGATCACCTGCTTAGCCGTCCGGGCTTTCCTTCCCTGGTAAGTCTGGTAGTCATGACAATAGCTGACAAATTGCTAAATGTGATGAAAAAACCCAGCTACCCAAACCCTATTTACCTGTACTTTCTACAATCCATTGAAAACAAAAACTTGGAATCAGCATAAGAAGGACGAGAAATGTCATCATGTGAAGTGTAAATGATAGGAAATGCAATAAACTGAAATAAAATATTCACTCATAAAAGTTGATTAGTTCCGGCTAACATGAACATATGACTAATAGGAAACATAATTTCCTTATCAAATTGGTAAGATAAACTTCAAAAATATCATCCATAAACGTATGTGAGAAAATAATTATCATGGGTGTAATTGTTTTTCCAACCAACGAAGTGTAAAAGCAGTAAATGCAGAGTTCATTATTTTATACAAAAGCCCAGAAGGATCACTAGAGATTCGAAATTCGAAATTCGAGACTCAAGAATCAAGATTCAGACTGCGAGATTCGAGATTCAGCTTCCGAATTAACCAATCAGAGGATAGCTTACAAAACATCTCAGATCTTTATTAATTCTCAGATCTTGTAATTATATGTATAGTGTAAAAGTAGACTGCACACACAATTATATAGTTTAGTTCTATTAAAAGTGAATACACTGCAGTACTCAACATGTCAAAAACGAGAAAGTCATTATACGTTGGTCTGTCTCGATTTTCACACTTGAAAATTACCATAAATGAAAGTCAATAAATACTCTTAAATTTATCTATTTATATTAAATAGGTCCATGGCACAGTTGTTAGAACGTCGACTTCGTATAACGAATTGTATTTATAACACGGGTTCGAATCCTGTAAGAACCATTCTATTTTTTCCTCTTTTTTTTACCATTATATATTGTTTTTTATTTAAATACAAGGACGAACTTATTAGAAATAATAAGAAAAATAAACACGATGTGGAATATCAAAACCTTTTTGTGTGATGAAGACTGGCAATTTACGTGGCCACATTATACATGGTACGTCGCACAGTAAAGTGTGCAAACGTTATACACAGAAGGTATCAGATATTGATCGCTCGTATTTTTTAAGTCAAATTATAAATATAGCCATGTTTAGTACCAGTGAACTGCAATAATGAAG
>JAOXYI010002208.1:0-13884 GCA_028566495.1 Lithophaga antillarum
AGAAAAAAATACCAGATTTGGTGATATTTTCGTTAGAAAGTAATCGAGTGCGACCGGCAAATGTACTGTCTGTTTGATTTGTCCCCTGGCATGTTACATGGTTTTGCTATTCTGGAACTAAACTCCGAGTTAACTTAAAGTATTATTTAATATTTTTAAATACATTGCAGGAGTAAATATGTTAAAGGTAAATGAAATCGAGGATTTCGATTGATTACTATTAGCATTCATACAGCTCGTAAATTTACTTAGCATTATAAATGACATTTCAGACGAAAATTTTTCAATAATTATGCTGATAAAAAAAGCATCATCAATAAATGACAAAATTTTAGACGTTAATTGATGTCATTTCTGTTCTTAATAAGATACGGAAGTTTTGAGTTGTGACAAGCATGTTAACTATTTTGTTAATTAATTTTTTTAGATGTGACCGACCTTTTCTCATTTGTCCCTAGTGATGGAATATTAGCAATTAAACCTACAAATACTCTCCAGAATTAAAAATAAAATTTTGTACACGATAAGAAAACAACTTTGGTCTCGAATTAAGTGATGAAATTAACAATGATTACACATTGTTACATACGAGTTTGATTTCCATTCGAAGGATCAACATGATCAATACACAATCAACGATGGTTTATTAATTTTAAAAGGGAGATAATTTTTTTTAACCACAAAACTACCTGATATTAGCATTTGAATTTTCAACTTCAAAGAAATGAACGGAGGTCGTGTGTTAAATCTGTTGTTGAGTATATATAAATAAATTTCGTTTTATTACCGTCTCTGATAGTTTGTAAATAGAGTAAAAGAAAGTGGATACATTTCGGTTCTTTATTAATCTTTAACAACAGAACTTTTCATCAATCAGACATGTTACTAAAATTTTACGAACTTTTATTAAAATATTATAATATTTAACATAAATAAAATGTTAAAAACAGTCTATAGAACTGAAGAACAGACAAGTCTCACTGTTAGATCCATACATCAGAAAACTGATTTCGATTATATAAATATATTGAAATATTCACTAGTTAAATCATCAAAAAAGCCCGGAAAATACCTAAATTCATGGCTGTATTTTTAAAAAAGACCCCAAAATCCACCTTGTTGAAAAAAATTATATTATTGAAATACTATTCTAATTATACTTTTTAACTTTTATTATTTTTTTAATGTTCACTCAAAAGTGAGTGAGAAAGTAGAAAATTGTCTGCTTTCTCAGGTAGAAAATTGTCTACTTTCCTGTTAACGTAAAATAGCATGCCCGTTTACTTTTATGCGCACACAAAACAAGCTGACAATTGTCTACTTTAACGTGCACAGCCAGCATGTGCACTTAGTAAACGCAAGAGCTAGTAATCATTCGACACGTTAACGTGATTTTAGTAGAAATTCGTCTACAAGTAAACGAAAGTATGGACGTTAACATGAAATTATGTGCACATTCTGTAAACTTTATGTTAACTTTAGGTTAACTACATCTTCACCCATCTGTATGGTATTCAAGCATAATGTGGTATGATAAAGCAGACGTTATAGACTGCCAAAAATAACCCTCTACCTGGTTAATTTAATGGATATACAAAACATGCATGTGTTATCAGGAGTTATAGGCGTCAAAGAAAGCATACATGTGACGGAGTCGATGGCATCAAGATCTCATGATTGGCCCCATTTCTCAGTCGTCACATATATGGTTAATACTTTATAGAGTGTAAATACCATTCTTACTTTAATTTCAGTTTCACGGTCCACTGTGGTCAGAAATCATCTGCGTCAAGATTAGCTCAACTTTGCAATCGGCACAGATCCGTTTCCATTATACGTCATTGTTCAAGTTATAGTTGTTCAAATAAAGTAAAAAACTATAAAAATTACTTATAAAACAGTAAAATGTAAAGGCTGCTTTATATTTTAGACACTGAACAAACCGACAATTGCGATCTAAGTAATCATCTAAGATGAAAATTCCGATAGTCGCAACTAAGCTGATTTGAAAAGGCCATAGAAATGTTCATTTAAATTTATTGATGTGGGCCAAAGCGATTTGTAACACGAAGATCACTCGACCGTCGCATGTTACTGAATCGCTCAGTGACCAAAGCTATAAATGAATCCTTAGTTTTTATCGTTCATATTGTTGTTGTTGTCACTTTCAGCAATTATTTAGCTATATCGGAACTACCACACTTACAGAATATGAAGATAAAAGGCAGCATGACTTAAAAGTTTTTTAATCTTTTTTGTTGTTGACAGGTCTTTCACTCAACTTAGAGAATCTTGTTACATCAAGGTGAACTACTAAGTGCAGATCTGAAAGACAAATGTGTCTACTAACACCTCATTAATTTTCTGGAATTATCAATTACCGTTTTATACACCAATCTTGCAAAATTTCCTTCCTATTCGTACTTAGAAAACAAACACACTCTAGGAAGGAAAAACGATCTCTTTGTAATTGATTTATAATAAAAATAATCCGTAAAAATCAAACTGATTCTTTGTACCAAGAGTTGTCTCTTCCTAATTATTTACTTCCATAATAAAAATAATATCTGTACGTGAAGAACAAGAACACGCTTTGTGGTATGAGTTATCTCTCAGTTAGTGTTTTATTATGAAAATAATATTTGTCATGAAGAACAGGGACACTCTTTGTTGCATGAGTTATCTCGCAGTGAAAAGAATGCTCGTATGTGAAGACGAACACTCTTTTATAGGAAGAGTGATCCCTCAGTAATTATCTATAATATAAAGAATACCTTTATATGAAGGATAGGAAAACTTTTGCAGCAAGAGTTTTCTATCTGTAATTGTTTTATAATATAATTATACTTCAGCGAGAAGGAAAGGATATTATTGTAAATTTTTGTTCGTTATATATTTTGGGGATATGGTAAAGATCATGCCATAAAATGTACCGATTGTTGCTAACTGTATGTTTAACTTTATAAAAAAATGGTTAAAAGTTAAAAAAGGAGTAGGCATCCGGATACGTTTTATGTCCTGGATATTCCTAAAGACTGGAAATACTCCCCAAAACCCCCTCATTGGAGTTCAGTATTTCATGTAATTATTTTCATTTTAACTGTACAGAGAAAAAAAACTTATTTTATTAGGAACCTCTCTGATTCTAAAAGTAAGTACATGGAAATTGTCTAATCGACATCATGTATTTTGAATTTGGTCGGCCAGTTTTAAACAAACAATTGATATTCCAGTTAAAACGAATAATGTACCTCTGCTTGTCGACCTATTTCTGTATTCATTTGGATCTTAGTTTATCAAAGGCTTTCGTAATAACAATATGAATTTGGTTCGGTCTTTTTAATTTCACTTGTCTGTATGTAGATGATTTTTTGGTGGCTAGTTTCATCCTATATATCCAAGTGAACTCGAGAATAAGAACAGAACAGACACATCTAAATCAGCTTAATATATGCATTCTTTCTAGATATCGAATTTATGATGGCGATGATTTAGTGTTTAAAACGTTTAGTTTTCTAAATGTAAGTTTTCCATTCCTGAGTAGCCACATTTGTGCTTCCCCTGCATATGGTGTCTATGTATCACAGTTGATACTATTTTCTGGAGCCTTTTCTTGTAATCAGGATTTTCTTGACAGAGGGCTGTTCTTGTCTAGTCTAGTGAACTACTCAACCAAAGTTATCAAAAGATTACACTGGAATTATCGCTTCAAACAGTTTATGATAGCCATAAAAAATTTGGTCGTTCACTACGGAATATCCACATCTCAATTGGTTTAGACATATTTCTGGTGTCATATTTTCATTATTGTCTCTTGTACTAATTTTGACTGTCATACGGTCCTTGAGAATTAGGAACTCATGACAAGTGAGTGCGGGATGTAGAGCAGGAAAGGCTTACCTTATTGATACACCAGGTCTCACTCTCATTATTGTTTGTGAATTTCGTTGTTCTCCTAAGTAAGCATTTTTAGTTTTTTACTGTTTTAGCCAAACTGTATTGTCCTGTATGATGTCTCCATCAAAACTATGTTCATGTCTCTCTTGTTTTTTACTTATGGGGATCAAATATTTGTCTCTTTCGATGTTTCGTGGTTTGAGTTAGGTGTCATGATTTCTAACACGACTTCCGTGTAAAAACAGTCCTTCTACAGTGCAGGATCTGTGTGAAGGCCAGGAGAAATCTACCCTATGAATGCACATGTTTTCTCTCCTGGTTTTATGGGGGATTTGTGGTGTCCAATCTTCGGTTCTTTTTTGTTTTAGTTTTCTCTTTGTTTATCGGAATGTTGTCTTGTTATATCCGGACTGTGATGTAAGGATCAGTTACTGGGATTCTGTTGTCGCCTTATTATGGAACTAAATGGTCTCTTAAGGACTCTGTAATGAATAACATCCGTATCTCCTTACGTAGAAAAGCTACATACAAGATTAACAATCGGAATTATACGCAGCTTTGATTTTCTTTATTCTAATAACATTTGCCTTAAAGTATTCCATTATCTTTAAAATACCATTAACAATTAAAAAAAGTAAGGCACTTTCTTATTGTAGGCGCATTGTATTCTTAAAACAATCAGATATTAAAATAGGTTATAGAATTACTAGTTTATAAATATATATAAGCTCTCATTGGGTAAAAGATACTTGAAAGTACATATTAATTTGTTACATGTGTAATAATGTGTTTAATAAGTGAATGTCTGTTTGCCTTAGAACTCCAGAGATATAATCTCTGACTGCAAGAAAATGATCAGGATTACAATTATTACAAAATATATTACACTGAACTATTGAAGCTAATGCCTATAATAAAGCAATATGTAGGCAGTAATAGCAGCTGTAAATACATAGTAAAAAACTTATATCTAGTAATCTGACTTCTAAATGTGGAATATGGACCACGCTTTATATGTTAAGGCTTGCAGACACTTGCCCAAAGACGGGGTTTCGTCTGTCAGCTGTGCGAGCTTTCCGGTAAGTCTGGTAATGATAATATAGCTAAATAACTTCTGAAAATGACTACAAAGTCGTACATACCCACCTCACCTCTCTTAATATGGAAAATGACATCTTTCACTTTGTGATATTTCAAATGTGCAGGTAAAACCTATATATCTCTATAAAATTTATTAAAAATCAACATTTAATTGCAACACTTGCAACGCAGACTGTTTATAATTTTTGGATGCGTAAAAAAAAGTCTCATTTTTTCTCATGGAGCAAATAACATTAATTTTCTAAATAGCAGCACTGTAATTGAATCTGTAACAAAACATCTATATTGCATATTATATTCTGTTGATTTCTTCATACTACGAAATAAGAATCTCTAAAAAGCTTCTGTAAAACATATTTCGGTCCTAAGTGTAATAACGTTAACCTACATATTTATTCTTCTTTTCGTGAACTCAGCTTAATTTTTAATCTTGGTAATTACACATCCTACTACTTCTAATTAGATAGGTGAAAATATTCCTGTATCCTTTCTAATTCATAAGCACATCATAAATAATTGATAATTTCTTCATTTATGCCAAGTTACGTCCCCAATTTGATGTTTTCTCTGATGCATTAGTTCCCTCAATGAGAACAAAAAGCTGAAAAAATGCTAAAGATGGCAATAAACAACAAAAAATAAAATACAACTTGTAATGAAAATTGGATTATATTTTACACACAGATAATTACAAGTATCCAAAACCAATAGAATTCAAATTTCATATCTAAAAAACTGGTATGCAAATTTATATACCCGACGACGCTTTTTATAATTATTAAAAATGACAGAAAAGGTCGAAACAGTGTGTCTAAATAACTATGCTGATAAAAAAGCATCATCCGAAAAACACCGGAGAAAAATTATACAAACAAATAAAAGATTGATCTTTCAATGTACTCATTTTCAAGCTGCGACAAAATACCAATCATTAAAGAAAAAATACCAAAGTTCGTAATATTTTCGTTTGAAAGTAACCGAGTACGACCGGCAAATGTACGGTCTGTTTGATTTGTTCCATGCCGTGTTCCATTGTTTTGCTATTCTGGAACTCAATTAAACTCCGAGTTAACTTAAACCAATTTTTGATATTTTCTAAATACATGTCATGAGTAAACATGTTAAAGGTAAACGAAATCGAGGACTTCGGTTGATACTCTATTAGCATTAACATAGCCCACCAATTTGCTTAACATTATAAATGACATTTAAGATTCTTTCCTTATTATTTCGTCTGATTTCAGACGAAAATTTTCAATAATTATGCTGATAAAAAAAAGCATCATCAATATATGACAAAATTTTGGACGTAAATTGATATAATGTCTGTTCTTAATAAGATACGTAAGTTTTGAGTTGGGACAAACATGTTAACTACCTTTTTAAAATAATTTTTTAGATGTGACCGACCTTCTCTCATTTGTCCCTAGTGATGGAATATCAGCAATTAAACCTACGAATACTCTCCAGAATTAAACAAAATTTTGTATACGAAAAGAAAAACTTTGGTCTCGAATTAAGTGATGAAATTAACAATGATTACATTACACACTGTTACACACGAGTCTGATTTCCATTCGATGGGTCAACATGATCAATACACAATCAATGATGGTTTTAACTGACTTCATGGTCTATTAATATTAAAAGGGAGATAATTTCTTTTAACCACAAATCTACCTGTTTATTCTAAATTGCATGTTTTGAAATAGATTGATAACTGGTATTGTATCATATTCATACCCAAAGTGGCTCAGCAGTAAACATGTATAGTTCTTTAGTACAAATCACCTACTTCTTACCTATTTGGTTGGGTACAAAACTGACTTTGAGTTAGGCATTCTGACATCAAACGTAAGAAAGAAAGTTTGCTACTTACATGCTGTGGGTCAGTGGTTTCACCCAGACACTTAAATTCCACAGAAATTTTTAAAAAATGACATGTAACTTCTTTCAAACAAACAGTCTAACAGAATGTTTACAAAATTAGCACTGGTTACAAAAAATAGAGGTAAAATTCATGCGGTAATAAACTTCAGAATATTTTTAAATATATTCTGTTATACATCTTAATCTTATATATAGGTGATGATGATTGGATTAGTACGAATGCAGAGTTCCTAAAATCTTGGAAAGTTTTAGATCGTCTCATTCCTAACACAAAATATCAAGTACGATTGGTTGCCATGAACAAGTTTGGAGAACATACATATAGTAAAAAATTCCCTGTGTTTACAGACCCTTCATATGGTAGGTATCACAACATTCAAATTTCTTTATATGAACAGAAAACCTTAATGTTTGCTTATAACAACAACAAAAAAAAAAAAAAATCCAGAAAGCAACAAGAAAATGAGAGTAACCTTAAAAGGTAAAAGGTCATCGGTATGGTGTGTCTGGTCATCAGTTGTCTCAGAAACAAAAGCTGGGGGTGGGGGGTGCTGAAGAAATGAACCTATGTTAAACTAAGTATCTGTGGGGCGACTATCTTTGATTTTTGATCAGCACAAAAAAACTTGACAAAGGACCATGCAGGATTTGTTCTTCTAACACTTACTTCAGTTTGCTTTAGTAAGAAGAGTTTTAAATGTTTTTCCAATGATGATATGAGTAATTAAGGATCAGTAGTTTTAAGCCATTTTGAATTTTCATTCAGCACAAAAAACGTAAACTTCAAAACTTTAGGTTCCTGAGAGACTGTAATATTAACTATAATATTTTGTATTTATGAAAAAATGTTTTTGCAAATTGGAGTTTCATATTTGATAGCATATATGTTAATCTTTTCAAATCTAAGATCATTTTTAACGACCCGGATTATGGATTTTTGGAAAACTGAAAAAAAAAGTATTTTTTCCACTGCCCACTGCAATATTCAGTCAAAAAGTTTTAAAACTAGCATAAATTAAAATTGTTTCTTATCGTTACTGGTAATTCTCATTTTTGTCAAGGAAATGACAACACAGTGGTCAAGAAATCTCCCATTTTCCAACAACAGACACAATATCTTATAGAAACCCTTTTCAGCCTGCACCATCTTGTTTACTTAGGGCAAAGAAAACTTGTAGATCGTCCATACCTAGATCAGATAAAATTTTCTGCATTTTTTTCCACTGCTGCCTCTATAAGTGGAATGAAAAAAATCCATAATCCAAGTTATTAAAGCAAAAACTGGCTCATGCTAGATGAAAATGAATGTTATTTATATCTGCAGGTGATGGTCCACAGAAAAGTTATGATGCGTCCATTGGTCGTATCAACAGTGAACGTCTTAATAAACATAATGAAGCAAAAAGACATAATTTATCAGTAATGAGTTTTATAACAACTATTGTTACTGCTTTTCTATTTGTCTTCCATCGATAGCATCTTGCCATATCGTATGTTGTTGAACACGGTTGTGACAATGTTGAATTATTCCAGTGAACAAAGTGTTATTAGTCACCAGTAGCAAAGTAGGGCCAGTTTAGTGCTGATGTGAAGAAGTTTTCTAAATATCACTGTTGATTCTTGCCAATGGTTGTGAACTTAATTTAGAATGTTATGCTGATCTGAACAACATTTGTGATGTGAAATTTCTACACACATGGTAGAAATAAGACTTGTGGATCATGTGATATTTGACGTATTCTTGATATCAGTAAACAACCAAAATTCATGGGATAGAGATGAAGATTTAAGGATTTTTAATGAAGATGAAGATTAGAACTTAATAATAAATTTGGATAGTTTATTCTAGTCGTATTTTACCATAATATATAAGAATCTCCAATTGTCTGCTAATTCTAATGAGATTATTCTGATAAAGTGATGGAAATATATCACAAAGACTGGATATTAGTCATTACTGGATCAGGACAAGCTTAAACAAATCCAAGATATTATTTCAAGTGAATGAACCACAGCATTGTTAGAGGAATGCACAGTTCTGACATATCTTTATGAGGTTTTAGACTAAACAAACTTGTATCAACTAATTTGATTTATAAGCAAACTCATTCATTTTATATTTCCAGTTTTTCCGACGTGAAAGAAGAAATTGCTGTGCATATATTTTTAAAACTGAAATTAAAACTTTTCATTGCCCTCTTTTAAATGTATAAATTAACAGTATAATCGTAATTTTCCTACAACAGTTTTGTGATGTTTAATACAATTTGTGTCAAACAGCAAGAATTTAAGGTTAATTATAGAGAAAGAAGGAAGAGAGGCAAAGAATGAGTCTGTTGATGACTTGCTTTATAGATGGAGCATATAGATTTTGACTTTTGTTGTTTTTTTCTTCACATAATGGAAAATACAAATGTATAAAATATGTACACAGTAATTTAGAGAAAAAGTTAACATAAAAGTTATTGAGAAAAGGATTATAAAATTCTACTTAATGATTTATTTAGAAGGTTGAAAGGTGAAAGGTCATTGTCATAGCATCTTAACTTCAGTCAAATAATTAGCATTATTTGACTTCATTGCTTAATTTTTTAAGTAACATTATAGTTTATGAAAAGTGACATTATGTCAATCTGCACAAAAGACAGCATGATCTTTATCCATTATTTTCAATTTTTCACTAAAAACATAGAATTAGCTATGAGATAATAGCTGTACATATGAAATCCTTGTGTAACCATTGCTCATTTGTGCCATACTAGACAAACATGTAAATTATGTACAAAGAAATAACACTATAGGTTGTGAATGTATATATTGAGGGTATTATCTAGTCACATGGTGAAGACATCCATATCAAAAAATTATCTCGTCAATGTTGTCTTGTTTTAGTCAAAGTGGAAATGGTCTGGATGAGAGACAGATAATTGTAGAATTAGGATTATTTGATTGTTTATGGGTATGAAAGATACACGTACTGTTTCCTTTGTAGAAGGTAGCAGGAGAAATGTAAGAAGATTTTTGATAATTGCTGTCCATATGAAATTGAAACTTATAAAAACAGCTGTTGCATAACAAAATTGATGTAGCAAGGCTGTCTTTTACCAGGGATGTGATTGGTCGGCAGATCTGCAGATTTCCGCAGATAAGGATCTTTCCGAATCCGTTTTCATATATTATTTTCTACTTCTTGTATGCCTTCCAGTAAGCTTATTCCACTGGACTTCATGTGACCAAATCACATCCTGTTTTACACATGCTAAAATAAACCAACTGTATATGTATTTCTAACATTTGATATGTATAGAATTTTAAAAAGTATGGAATAAATTTACTACATGAAACAGCAATATATTCATAAAAAGTTTATGAAACCATATGTACAGTATAAGTTTTACTGTTTACATTGATGTTCTGTTACTAGTATGAACACCTACAAGTTGTTTCCTAATCCCCAAAACAGAGGCTCATATTCCTAAAACCTTAATTTCACCTCTGCCACACTGTAGGAGAGATACCTCTCATAGCCATGCCATTTAAATTGGCGTCAGCCTGGGTGTGGCAAAGTCAATGTTGACATTAGGAATACGAACCTCTGAGATTGGTTGTTTCCCCATTATCATCTTGGGTAAGGGAAGTAATTAACTTTTTAATATAGATAACCGATTGATTTTTATCTCCCCTATGTCAGATTTGTTACCTTCTTACCTAACAGGTTAATGGTAGGTGACTGATTACTGGTTATCATGGAGACTAGTACTGTTAGATTATTTTTTTATATCTTGGTTGAGCATCTGTAAACATTATCCACTAAAGCTTATTGTTCATGTTAACAAGTTGCTTTGCTTCAGTATGAGATATTTTTTCCATGTCATCATAAAATGTAATTGTCAGTACTAGAACTACATAAATAATACTCGGTAATGATGATGCTCGTTTTCATTTGATTTCAGTTACATGATGTAATCATTTTATAGAAATTTTATTTAGAATATTATAAAATTTTATAAATTTGTACATATTTTAAAGATCTTATGTTGTAGATATTTTGTATATGTGAGAATGAAAGGATGTAGGTATTAAGCTTTATGTTCATAATGTGATAAGATTTTAAGTGAGATAAATCTGATGTGAGAAACCAAATCTCATGTGAGAAACCCATGTCTTATCCTGGTTGTGCATAGTTGATGTTATATTTTCATCTGAAAGAGTTACTGATGAACATAATTGTGACGTTATATATGTATATTATGTTGTTTAAAAAAATTCCATTCCATTTAATTTGTCTAGTAAAGGGACTTAACTCTGAAGGAATCATTTAAAAGTTTATTTTGTGCCAAATACATTTTTTTGAGATTTGATTGATTTCTTACTGAGTTATTGTTACCTTTTTTGTGTTAACTGTTATTATAAAAACCATAGCACAGCATTCAGACAAGGTTAATATTCAGGTCAACTCAAACTCGCAGTTAAAAACTTATACCTTAATGAAGTTCAGACCAGCATCATTTAAAAATATTAACTGATTTGAATGGAAGCACACGTACTTGAACATATGTTGTGGATTAGTAAAAAATTATTGTATGTATATCAGTCCTGTATAATTATGGATGAAAATTAGTACTATTTAATGTTTTCAGATTTTATATCAAATAAGCATAATTATTTTAAAGAATATGGAGTGATTATATAAAATATGGAAAGATGACATTTTCATGAACTTTACTGTCAAGAAAAAAATTAGTTTTTGAGTGATACAGATGGGAGTATCCCTACCATTCCATTAAAAGTTCCAGATTTACTGCTTTGTTATTGTCATCCAAACCCACCGTTTTTCTCACAATACCTCTGGTGGTAACAGCATTGTTACTGCATACATTTTGTTAAATTAACATGTTAAAATAAGTATTACTTGTTTGTTATATTATTAATTGCAGGGTTTTGTTAATGGTCACGTTAAAACAGAACCAAAGTAACTTACGTCCTTGTCATTTGTTTTCATTGCTTTGGATGTAACATGTAATCTTCACAATTTTAGTCCTAAATTACCTTTGTGTCATTCTAATATTTATACTACAGATTGCAATCAACTGAGGAAAAACAGGTCTTCTTATTATCCTGTTAAACTATAAATAAAATATACATAATAACAATATAACAATGTAATAACAGCACTATTCAAGTAACCTCTTAAAACTGTAATATAATAAACAGCAATAGGCAAGTTAACAGTTTTACATTTTCATTGGCTGTTGCATCTAGGTTCATTTCAGTGTTAACGATGATGAAGCCACTTTTTTAAGCAAGACAAGATATACCACCCTAAGTCAGTCTCCCATGTACAGTCAAATGTCAGTATTACAACTGTATAACAGGAAGTTAGATACTTTCTCAGTTAGCAATCACCTTTTCAGAAACTAATGCATCCTGGGTAATTCTATTGTGCATACACCAAATGTGTAAATGATGTACTGTCATTGGATCGATTTCCATTGTTTACGATATTTTCCACTAATCACAACATTTTGGTGTATGGAAGTGAAATTTTGACCCACAATGCAGTAGATTCTAAAATGGCGAATTCACTGTAGATGACTGCAAATGGTAAATTGTTTCTATACATGACAATAGGATATAGTTATTTATCTCAGCAAGGCACATGTATTTCCAATTTTTTATCACTTTTTTACAAATTCATCAGAGGTCTGGCTCATGCACATCTTGGTCAACTGTCCTTTTAATATACCTGCAGCACACTTTCACAATGCATATTTTATAAACATGGTATGGAAAATCATGTAAACCTGTAGAGAATATTTTGGTCAGCTTGACAAATCCAGTATGAAACCATGTAAATGACCTAGTACAGAGGTAGCCAAGCTGCATATATTATAGTTGGCTTAACTCTGTTTTAGCTTATTTATTGCTTCAGTATTGTTTTCAATCATGACTTATAAGTTAAGTATTAAGTTAGTGTGCAATATTTTATATTTTATTTTTCCTATGTGCAATATTGTTAATTTCTTTGAAGACCTGTTACACTTTAACCATGTCAGAGAAGTGGAAATCAGGATACAAATTTGCAGAAATGGTAGTACATGTACATTTTCATAAATATACTAACTTTTATTTTTTATAATACCCAAACATTGAAAATATACACCAAGTTGGTGATGTACTTGAGGAAAGGTTGATAATTTACTATTTTCATAAAACTATAAAATGTTAAAAGCATCTTGGCATGAAATCATTTATTCACCCACACAACATTAAAACACTTGTTTTACGTAGCTTTGTTCTAATATTGTAAATATTTGGCCTTTGTCCATTTCTGATGGAAACTATCAATATGTTTGTAGGTGTTGGGGCCTAACCCCTATACTTACAGTTAAACAACCTTTAAGGAATGACAACACAAACATAGCAAATTTAAATTCACCCCCTGGTTAAAATGAAACAATCTATAAGCAAGTACTAAATATTAAACCAAATGTGTATTCAGTATTTTTAAATTTCGCTTTACTCTGACCATTGTTCTGTTGTGATATCATGTTTGAATCAAAGATTGTGTTTTCTGTGTCAGTTTTGTAAACACTTTATATGAATCACATGGTATATAGATCATCTTGTTATATGTTATGATGTTAAGTATGAAATTTCTTTGCAGTGTTCTTCAGTTAAATCCATTTTATTAAATATTCCCAATCAACCAGGATTACCAGTACAAAACTGGGTTACAGTTTACTTGTCAGAATTTCTCAAATATAAAATGAAATGACTTGGTTTAGGTCGAGCAATGTTGATTTTGTGTTTTTCAGGCACCGCCCGCATCGTCTCCAGACCCACCGCACAAACCATTTTATTTACGCTTCCAAAAAATAAATAATCAAACGCCGCAGTTAATAATAGATCCATTTACTGTTCTTCCTTCGATTTCCAATTATGTACTATTTTTTATTGTTTCCAGCTTAAAATCATTTCAAAACGAACTTTCTT
>JAOXYI010002316.1:0-13881 GCA_028566495.1 Lithophaga antillarum
GTAATAGACTGTATCATAATACATTTGTACATGGAAGGATATAGTTTCGAATCGGCGCTAGGCTCCACCATATTGGGCTATCCGTAACATAACTGCATCTGTTCATCTACAGGATTAAGATGAATTTATTGCAGGAATATCAGTGCTGTAGAAGTTATCGAAGTTATCGATCGTTATAGAGTTTACCCTCCTTTACGCTTTATACAAGACCACGTTGCAGAAAATGTTGCTCTTTCCTGTCAAGACACCAAACATCAATCATTTACATCGGATATTCAAAGAACAAAGAAAAAAATCAAAATTCCAGCGGCTAGCCTGCAACAATATAATAGTTCACAAATGTATTTGCCGAAAATGTAATAAGATGATTCCGACTGTAAATAAAGGAACTGATACTTTTGAGTTGGAAGTCGGCCGTTTGGCGAGCACATGGTCTACATTGTATTCCGACAAATTTTAATTCAACAGGTTTGTAAATGAATATTTGATAAGAAATTAGTAACTAAAAGCAAATTATAAAGAAAATAAAAATATATTTCATTTTTTATTACTTTTTTTTTATTTAACTCGATACCATGAGAGATGTCTGAATGCGGTATGTTTGCGAAAAAGTTTATTTATAAATCACGCATAAAAAGGAAATCAAAGACTGAAGGTCTGAGAGTTGCCAAATGCCAAGCACTTAAATTTCCAACATTTAATAGTTTTTTGTGTTTTCTGTTTGCTTTTTGTTTCAACTGAAAACGACTTTATATCTTTTCATGAATGATTCTGAGACACTAAAATAATTCCGATAGATCGGTGCCTGCGAGAAAAATGCCAACTTATCTGAAGGATTATGTAACTAAATGAGAATCCTGAGCTCACATTACTAGGTTATTATCGAGTGAAAACTTGCCTCAGACATGGACAGATGATCTGTTTAAACAGCAACGTTTTCACAATAACTAACTTAATTTGATTCTGCTGTTGTTTTATTGTTTTCTCATTGACTGATAATTTAAATCTATATTTCTTAATCCATCAATAAAGAATTAATTCATCATAAAACTGTAATCCATGCATTATTTGCAGAATATAGTTCACAACGACTTTCTACGTTCTGTCTTCTGGTAGAATGCAATTTTTAATAATACAAAATGTATGTTGATCCACAATTTCTTTTTCGGACAGGAAAGCGCTCTTTAAGGTACTAGATCTAATGATTTCTGATTTGAAAACATCAATGTAATATTTACGTCAGACGACAACGACATTGTTTGCTACCTTATTGGCCGGTGCAAAAACAAATTTATTTCTTAATTCATTTAACTTGTACTTGATTCTAGAAAGAAGCATCTGTTTGGTTTGATTGTGCTCGAAGTGATCTGTAAAATGTTGGATTCTTATATCAAGAATTTTCATAAATTTATTCATAAAAGCATTTAAAGTGTTCTTGCCCGCAATTTCTCTTTTCCACTCTGTTTACAGTAACTACTTAGGGCCTCGAGGATAATTTTACCAATATTCAATATGCAGGAACAAATAAATCCGAATATACATAAAAAATTATATCACATTTTATATGGATTATTGATAGAATTTTGTTTTTTAAACGGTCATATTTAGTGTGATATCAGTTGAATACTTCACTTATGTGTACATGTAAACAAAAGCATGATGGAAAGAAAACGGCCAAATATTTTAGGTCAGTAGTGACATTAATTTTTACATATCATTAACCTATCGCATCTGAAGTTGTGAGCTAACATCGGATTTTAGACAAATGAAAAAAAAACGAACAAACATTATGTGATAAAGTTTTCTAATACAACAGAGAGAGAGCGCACGCAAAGAATTCAAAAACCAACATTGAAAATAGCAACTATACGAGGACAGGAAAGTCCAATTCAGACTGAAAACATTAAAATTTCTCAAGAAGATTCATAATTTTTATTACGTTACTGAATGCTTAATTCACAAACGCTATGAAAAGCTGTATGGCGTAGCAAATGTCGGATTTGATTTCTGTAGTAAACTGTTGAAGTCTGGCAACATGTTGTGGTTCGCAGGAATCGAATATTTTGTAGCACTTTGAGAGGTTATCAAGAAAACTGCAATACAAATAGAAAAATGAAATAAATAAAAAGATTTTGATACCCAGGTTATATCTATACATTTGTACGTAGTAAATTGGAGTATGAAAATGGAATGAACCGTGGGCTCCACATTGATACCCACTGAAGTCAATGGGTTGGGATTAAAAAACGTCTAATGTTTCGAGGTCGCTTTTTCAGGGAAATTTCAGATGTTTTTATAACTTTACTTGCAAGTCATCAAATTACCTGTCAAGACCCTACAGGTCACATAGCGAAGTAGATCGGTCTTCAACGTCAACTGTTACCATCTTGATATATTTTACACTGATTAAAAATATCTCAACATTACTCTTTTTTTTCCCAAAAATATTTGTTCGGTTTAGCATGTGAAGTATTCAAAATAAAAACATCTTCGAGGATAATATATTACATATACTGTATATTTTTGGTATTGTATTAAGGGATCTGAACGTGCTTAGCTCATACATTTTTGTATGTTCATAAGACAACACAGTTAATCACTAACAGAAGCTTGTTAGGATTATAAAATTGTACATAGACGTTGTCAAAATATAAAAAAGACTTTAAGCTTACGACAGTCTAAAATATTTCTCATAGTTGTAATAATTATAATTGAAAATAAATCTAAAACAAACATCATTCATTAATCCTTTTTTCTGAATAATATATAAAAATAAAATATGCGCTTTCCATTTTCAGCTAGTCGTTTTCTTTAGCGTGAAAGACTATATTGGAAATAGATATGCATTCATTATTCATGCGATTATAATAGTGAATAGACATAGCAAACAGAATTGCTGGCTTTACCTGCAGTCAGAGGAAACGCCTTGGTTGTCGACTTTATCAAAAACTATCTCTAAACAGCCAAAGAATTCAGTCTGAAGATCTTTGTCATTCACACATGGTATTAAACCGGCTATGTCTGAAAATATATGTAACAAAAACACAAAAACATTAAAAGAATCTTGATCCAGTTCATCTTCCTAAGGGTTTCTGAGTCCCCTTTGCTACCCAAAAACCCTTGATGGATTACATAATAAAATTGCTGGTTTTTCTTTAGTGTTTCCGTCCGTTTTGTGTATAACTTTATACAGTCGTGGCCAGTGAAAATGTCCGACACAAGAACTGTTACGGAAGCTGAATTCTGACTGGTTCATATAAGTCTTAATGAAGACTGGGAATTTACTAACTTACTCTGTCAATTAGGGTTTGTGGGGAACGAAGTTGTCTCAAAAACCACTTGACTTGGGAAGATGGATCCAGCTGGAAGTATTACTTTGTTATCTTGTTAAAAAGAAAAAAATAAGCCAAAGGAAATGAAAGATGTTGCTAGACTTGCAGCTACATTTATTTAGGCAAAACAGTGTCGTAGAAATATATATCATATAGTGTTGTGTTTTAGTCGTTGGTTGAGCTCTATGCTATTATTGAAGACTTACACTACTGCTATTTCTTCGCTATTTAGAAATCTGATGATTACACGTCCAATGAATGATTAGTTGACACATGTATAGTAAAAAACTTGATGAAAATTATCTTTACCATTCTCAATCAAGTGTCAGGCTTTCAGAACAAATTTATATTTCCTTGAACAAGTCATCTGCAGTAAACGTCAGTCAAAAACAACCTAAGGGATTGTGTTCTAAAGTCGGTCAATTTAAGATTTTTGGAAACGTTCGCGCCTTTTCTTTTTTTTAATTGTAGCATAGCTTCAACAGCATAGTTATTAATACGTTAATAGATGCAGGAATAAACAATTACAAGAATTTGCGTACGGACACGGGAATAACCAAAGTCTACATTTCACAATGTAATTTCTATTTGCTGCGGACAACATTATCGAATTGATCACTGGTATCTTTTTTTGGAATTTTTTTCAACTGAAACAATACAAATATAGATGAACGCTGACAAGTTTTTTTTTTCCGGAAGTGATTTCCGAATAAACATAAAAACAATTTTATTCGAGTATTTTTTCCGGGAGTGATTTCCGAATAAACATGAAAACAATTTTATTCGAGTAAGGTATTGAACTTTTTTACGAAGGTGGGGGTGCAGACAATGGCAGATAAATTAATTAAATTTGACATAGAAATTACTACACATGCATATGGTTACATTTTAATGGCTTAATACGTTATGGCTGCTTTGGAAAATTTGCATATGTCCATTTTTTTTTAAATCCCATTTACTTGAACTTTGTTCTCATCAAATTTTATCACTTTCAGGATTAATATATAATAGACTGTGTATTTTTTTATGACAAGAGGCATTCTCAAACACACTAGCTCAAAAATAATTGCGAGCAGCATCTGTTTGTTTCCACTACATTACTCATAGCCTGAAATTTAGTGAAGGGGTTTATATGTTTTCCTAGAAAATAACTTCGCCCGATTTTTGTTTTGGGAGAGGGGCAGAGGGGGAAATTTCGAAGATGACAAGTCAGTTTATATACATTTTTTTCACCGGGAACCTAAGTGATTCTGATGGAAAATCAGCAAACATGTATAATTTAGAGTCGTCAGCAAAGAGTCGGATGGTAGAAATAATATCATGAATAACAACTAAAATTAAAAATCAAGCATAGAGTTAGCATACCGACTATAACTCATACCCTGTAGATTGTGAACCATTGACTACGACACATTGTGGCCTGTCAAGTGAATAGTTTTCATATCGTCCAGTTATCCCGTACACTTTATTTCTGTAATGTACAATTTATAAAGGAGATCGTTGTGCCGGACACGATCAAAGTTTACATAAAACAGTACCAGTATATAAAATTCTTTCCTTGCTCTGAAAAACTGCAAATACAGTCGACTATGTCAGTGTAGCGTAAGGGATCCGGAGTGCTCAGGTTGTTTACACGGTTCGGAGTTGAACTGAGTAAATTGGGCGGAAATTGAAATATGAACGTAACAGTCTACGTATTACAGCAAGCTGAATATTTGATCTACCGACTAAATGTTACAGTAGAACAAAATTCTTTAATTTGGAATAATGCAACGTTGTAATGAGATATTTTTATGTTGCTAACAAAAAATAATTATAAAAATTTGTAAATAAAAGCCCTGCTCACCAGTATTTGGACCACATCCTCACAAACTTTAATTAATTTCATATATTCAGCTTCATCATTTGGGTCACACCCCTGTATATATCAGTGAATTAACACCTAACTAGTAAAACATGAGCTGTACAGCATGTAAAATGTGTCAGTTAGTTACAAGGTCACCAAACAGTCGCCCGTGGCGGTTTCTAGTGTGCGGTTGGTATCATCTTATACTCGGGTTGGTAACATTGATATTGGTTGGACTGCCTCTGTTGGTATATTGACTTGTAATGTTGGGTAGAAAGAAGTACAAAAAAAGCTTTAAATTATAAAATTTTCGAAACATCTGAGGAATTTGTAATATACCAACAAAAAAGACGTATGGAGCGGTATGATCACTGAGCGTCAAACAGGTAAGTAATGTCACACTTCTAATATACACTGTATGTCAGAGCTGAGAATTATTTATGTACGCGAAATTCCTAATAATATTTACTAATGTTCAAGATTCCTGTAGGTAAAGGTAGGTACCCTGAACTCGAACAAACAACAGTCTGTCAAAGCGACGTTTCATTAATAATATTCCTTCTTAAATAAAAGGAAACGAGGATAACTCCGACAACGAATACTCAGATCATGTCTAACTATATGTATCTATATTCGAATAATTGATTTTCTGTTTCCACGCATTTATTACTGTTTCATTTTCAAAAAAAAATCATTACAGTATACAAGCAATAATAATACTTTACTAAATCATCTGTTTCCAAAGTACACTATGTCGTTTCCGAAAAAAATCGATGACCGCAAATAACAGTTTACTATCTACATTTCTTCGTCGCCAGTAAATTCAGTTTGAGATTATCAAATCAAAGGTTATGTCAGCAAATATTAAAATATACCACAGTTATCTTCTACTTTTTTATGTGCAGAGAATAAAAATGCAATTAAAAACTCAAACGTGTTTGGAGAAAATAGGTAAAATCTCTCAGAATTAGTATGCAAAATCTGGAATTCCGTTTTCAATTTAGGAGAAATGAATCGAGATTTTTTGTTATTTATACTACTATAAATCGACTTTAATATAAGACGGATAATTTTAGTTAATCGCAGAACTTCTTCAGAACCCTGGATCACCATTGAACACATTTATACGATGTTTTTATATTTAAGTCATTTAAAAAAAATTACTTTCAAGGCTTATATGCATGTATGCATCCCTAAGCACATATTTTTCTCTTCGACATTTCGACTTTTAACTGTCATTCAGCAAATGTTTGTTGAAGACCAATTATCTGACTGCAGAAATAAATAAATAAATAAATAAATAAAAATCGACTCTGGAGGAAATTTCGGGGGCGCTGCTATTAAAACCTAAAATTTATCATAGATTGTAAACTGCGTTTTCATGGGCTGTACTCAACTTTCTTCTCGGGAAAAAAGTTGATTTTTACAAAGGCTGGAAATTAAATGTAAGACAAAAAGGCTAACAAAAATGACAATGACTGACATCGAAAAAAACAAAAAGACGCAAGATGACAATCGATTTCACTTCTTTTCTTGTAATCCCCACCTTTTCCTCCTTTCACACTTACCGGAAACTGAAAATTAACAAATGTGGTAAAAATATTATTCATGACACCTCATGGTAAAAAAAGAAAATTCCAGCTCCAAAATTTTATGAAAAAAAATGATTGCTACATAAAATAATCCGGTAATAAATGTCTTCATCCCCAATCCCTATAAAAATCAAATGTTTTTCCTTCATCATGGCAGAAATCTGGGGGAGGGGTCATGAAAGCAGAGAAAAAGAAAATTCTTGAAATATGTAAATTTGTATTTTGCCACATGTTTTCTTGTGTGTGGCAGCGATTGTTGCGGTAGTGTAATTTCTATTTGGAAAGTACTTTGCTGAATAAAATCATATATGCCTTTATAAAATAATTAAATAGTTATAAAAATCACTGAAAACTAAACGAAACAGCCAAAGCTTTTCTTTCAAAAAGTAAAACTGTCAGCATATTACCAACCAAGCATTTTCCCGTACGAACCCGTGTTGATAAAAAAAAAATTATGAATTTATGGATGACAACCCGTACACTAAGAAGTTTTGTTAATATTTTTAAGAGCGTTTTCCGCAGTAATCTGTGCACACAACATCTGTTTTATACGTGTGAATATTCTGGTCATTTTATTGATCTTAAAAATACAAACATTTGATTACAGATATTTTCCCCGAGTCATTTTAAAGTATCAATTTTCTGCTGAATTTTTAAACAGAACTGTGCAAAATTCACTGAGCAACCCCTGTTTCTATTCAAAATATTGACATGTATTTCTAATCATGACAATGGATGCATATCATTTAAATACAGATCACGTTACAATGCATTAGGATAATATATATATCAAAATTATGACATACGAACAAATTTCTTGGATAGTGGTGACATGAATTTCATTGACTTCCGCGTTCATTTTATTCTGAACCGTGTTACCATCCTGAGCACGCCATATCCCTTACACTACAGTGCATGTCCAAAAATCGGTTAATTGCTGAACTACCTTCAGAAAAATCTGAATGGAATGAAGTGAATATCCTTAACATCATGGCCATATCTATTAGAGATATCTTTTCTTAATGCATTCAATTATATAATATCATTAATTAATGATTACCATATTGTTGTAGATCTTGGTCCGAGGCTTGATATGTGTGGGTGAAGTCAGCAGCCAGTATAGCTGGCCGAGGACCAAGAACCACGCCGGTAATACTTAATTAATGACAATTTTATTTAAAAACTTGGAGTGAAATTCAAAACTTTTAACAGTATGTAGAATTCCTTATTAAAATACCCGTAAATTAAATATGAAGAGATATGGGGTAAATGTATATGAGACAAAATCTCATAACATACAAGGCGAAATCCAAGCAAAGGAACAGCGCTTTTATTGCTGTTCTACATATAGAACATCGGCCAAATGACGTTTCTGTATTGCAGTTGTAGTTCTGACTACATGTACCTAAGTCAGTAACATGATCAGTAATAATACAATTTTCGATACATACAAAATAAAACAGATCCATACCTGCTTCGTAAATATCACATGTTTTAGAATACAACCGCTGCACAATATTTGCAAGTTCAACAAATTCTGATGGACAGTTTCCTACAAGGTAGGCATACTCTTTCTGAACGCAAGATCTATATCCTCCAAGAATTCTACAATACGAAATAAATATATATATAAGATATTTCTTTTTTTTTTTTTCATGAATTTAATGAAAAAATGCAGCTCATGAAAAGGCCTTTTCTTATGCCAAATACCAATTCATGAAGTGAAAGTCCCTCTTCAATTTTTATTAACTCGCCAAAGCAATAAATTCCGTAGTGATATGTAACTGGCAAAGTTAATTTTTCCCTAGCGAAAAGTTTTCAAGCATGGCCAGCTTTTTGAAAGCAGAGCTATCAACAGTTGCCAGAGACTGTTCAAATGGGATTTCAATTTGCCACCTTCTCGCCAGCTTAATTTGTTTAACTTTTGCCAGGCCTCTACTATATCTGTCATTATTTCTTTCTTTTTTTTTCCTTTATTCTAAAAATAGTAAGTTAACTTGTGTCAATTTTTCAAAAAGCGATATTATTAGCTGAACTGCTTCTCTAGCAAAATATAAAATTTTATTAACAAAGCTATTAGTGGAATGAATATTAATAGGCAGTGACAAATACAGGTGTACCATCAAATATACTTCATTCAAGTGAAAAGCCGAAATATTTTGTATCTGTAATCGTGGCAAAGTGATTAAGGTTGCTGCCTTGTAATAACTGACTTGAAACTACTGTGGGTTCCAGGTGCACTAGCCCCGTCTCATGTGTTAAAATCGGAGGTTTATCCGATCAGATGAATTGTTATCCAGGTTTTCCTTCCCTTGTAGTCACGATATTGCTGAAAGTGACCTTGAATTTCAACAACACAACCCAACCATATATTGATATTCGTCTGTTCATAATTTATTTGTATGAGCTATTATATTAGACATTAAAGAAATAAAAGATGTCGACTAGTGCGGTCCGCAACCTTTCAGCTTTATTATGGTAACACATTATATTATACAAAAAATAAATATACAAAGGATGTGAAATATCTCCTTTATACTAGACCAGTACGCTAAGCTGGATTTTTAGTGCACTCTGAAGCAACAGTCAATAGCTAGACATGTCAACCAACTTGATTTTTCTGACTGCAAGCCGACCAGTCCTTGCTCTAACTTCAGAATGCTGCGTGCTTAGAGGAGAAGCAGCAAGAGCTAATTTTACAGGTTTTGTGGTTTGAGACTACCAGACTTTGAACCTCGATTCCTCCCCCTCCAGGCGAATACGCTAACAATTAGCCTACGGAGGCATATGTGTATATATATACATATAAAAGTTCAGTAACATTCCGCACAAGTCACATTATATAGAAAAATGTGGAGTATCCAAATTAAACACAACTTTACACACAAAACATCGTCCAAGTTTCCTCCCGGCCGGTTTCATAGATAATCATTGTTATACTTGGTAACGTTGTGAATGGTAACTTGACTATAATTAGTCCTAGCGACAAGTGACGCTATATTAATAAATAAAACGTGCACTTAATCACAATGTAAATTGTTCAAATTTGGCCGATATTTTGAAATAAACTGTTTCTCTTTGTTTTCACGTTGTTGTTCTGTTGTGGTATCGGAACACTGGTAAATCGGAAATATATAGTATATATATATATATATATTCACAACACAAAAAGGCAAGATGAGAACAGCGTTCTCATATTGAGAACATTTTTTGACTGTGCTCTTACCTACAAGCCGTTAAATTTTCAGCAAGATGTACCATTTCAAGTGTAGAGTTATAAGTTATGTAGGTACTGTACTGCTTAAACCCAAAGGGCTGCATGCATGATTTTCCAGATATAATAGATGTAAATACTTCAAAACATTCTTTTGATGGTGTTGCTGGGAAGGACCTAGAATAGGCTGTAAAATGTATCGGTATTAGCAATATTGTAAATAAGCAATTACAACAACTTTTTTCTTTCTTGTGGTGTTCATAAATTGGTTTAATACACCTTCATGTTGTCAGTATATGCATATTACATGTATTCATTCGTTCCGCTACATATCTCGTTATTTTAATATTGGTATATTATTTTTTATCTAAATTTAAATACATATATGAAACATGAATAGACATGGGGTAAACATAATATAAGATAAAATTCATATTACATACAAAACAAAACAAAAAAGGTTAGATTGATTGAATGGGAGTTTTATGCCACTTTCAGCAATTTTTCAGCTAATTCGTGACGTCCAGTTTTTACTTGGCGGGAGGGGGTGGAGCGGGGACGCCGGATTACCCGGTAAGAAGCCCTGACATTTGGTAGGAAAACTGGCAATCCTTTTTTCAGTTAAGGCTGGTTGGCCATGAACAAGGCTCGAACTAGCAACCCTAGTGTTGATACGCCTGTGATCAATTAGTAGATATGACTAACTACCTAAACCACTCGGCCACCGAGGCCCTTCAAAAACTTTTAGAGAAAAAAATGCGTAACTTAATCAGTCATTACTAATAATCGTTGTTACAAATGTGTAAAACGATTTTTTTTAAGATATACATAAATTATGTACTTATATGTCAAATTATTTATCTGTCTTTTTTTTTACTTTATAGTTAAGACAATTTCAGAATTCAGGAGGAAATTAGCCTAAAGTATGCAACTTACACATGTAGCTTACATTTGTATTTAGATTTCCATTTGCTTGGGAAGGAAATTAGAGCATGTCATATGAAGTGAAAGTTGTGATCGTGGATCGTATGCATAAAAAACATGAACAAATAATATGTTTCAGAACTGAAATATGTTATCCAAAGTTGTATCAACCATATGATTAGCAATTATAAAAATATGACTTTATAGATCATTGTTAAATCTCTTACCTCCAACAAAAAGACTTGACACTACAAGAAGACAAAACATAGTTGTCGATTTCAATTTTCAGCTATTCTTGTCCAAAACTGGTGAATTGATGCGATGGCGTGAGAAGCATGAACGTTTTGTTTATATATGCCATAGCTGTCAAATATCACATCAATTTTCTGCTCATATTCAATTTCCTCAAAATTGATCTAGTTAAAGTTTATCCTGTTATTAAATATGACGCAAAAAAATTATATATAATTTCATTTTCATGATTCTGATATTTCAATTTGGCTAAATATGGTTAATCAATCACTTTTAATATTTATTTTTGCAAAAGCAAAAGTAATTGACAATCAGTAAACAAAACACTTTTATTTCGATTCTAATTCAGTTAATTATTTACATGTGCTTATTTAAATGTGAGAGAAATTCAAATAATAAACATTTGTAGTTTATCAAACACATGTAAAAAGTAGAAATCACTATAACAAGAAAACTACAATTCATGAGAACCTATATTACTCTCCTAGTTTTGCAGTGCCGGAAGTTCCGCAAACCATTTATTATTAAAGAAAAAATTATAGGTTTTCACAAATTAAAGCATATGTTTCAATATTTTTGGTCTCGAGCGTACCTGATGAAGGTTATTCCAGAAACAAGTGTCGTACGCACGGAAATTGGTATCATACGTTTATATTACTACATGTACCACTGGGTCGATACCACTGCTGGACTGTCAGTCCCCGAGGGTATCATCCGCCCAGTAGCCATTGCTTTGGCTCTGGCATGATTTAAATGATACAATTTGGTTGTAAATGTTTAGTCTATAAATTATGCAGTTGTACTAAAAACTAAGGTTACAACTCACTCAAGCAAAGTTGACCTTAGACGGTTTTTGCTGTTCTATTTTGGTCCGTTATGGTTTGATGCTCCCAAACGTTTATGTATTTGGCTTCCCAACATTTTCGGTCTCGAGCGTATCTGATGAAGGTTATTCCAGAAACACGTGTCGTGTGCATTAAAATTGGTATCATACGTTTATATTTCAATTTTGACTACTGGATTCACGTCGAAAATCAAAGAGCATTCATTAATAGAATATTGAAAAAGATACATCTCAGTGAATAAAATTTTGTAAATTATTACCAATGAAGCCTATATTAATTTTAGTACATCTCAACCTTCAGCCACATGGACCCTACAGCAATTTTTCAGTCATATCTTTTCCATGTCATAAATATTCTTCAAAAAGATACTAGATCTATACGATTCAATTACCCAAGCTGGTAAACACAAGTAAATTTTGAGTGGCAGCCACAGTAGATGTCAGATTAGTATGATTGATTGATTGAATGGGAATTTGCAGTAATTTTTCAGCTATATCATGGCGACCAGTTTTACTGAGGGAGGAAGCCGGAGTACCCAGTGAGAACCCCGACCTTCAGCAGGAAAAGTGGCAATCCTTGTAAATTAATGTTGGATTCGAAAATACCTCGCCTGAACAAGGCTCGAACTCACAACCCCAGCGTTGAAACATCGATGATCAATAGTAGATACGACTACCTAGATCACTCTGCCACTAAGATCCCTGAGATCAGTATGAAATGTGGAGATAATATAGAGGACTATACATAGATCAGGCCTGGAAAATGTAAGTTGAAAATACCTTGTGTTTTTAAACCAGAACAGGTTTTTTTTAATTTCAGCTAAACTATTTTGTTCATTGGTGGCCATACCGAATTTTAAATAGGGACAAACAAGGAAATTTTATAAAGAAATATACAATAATCATTGGTCCAAAAATTCAATTAAATAAGCCCAGTAGTCACACTTGACCGTTTCCAAGCTTTCAGTGATACTTTGAAGAGGCTCTACATATAATATCTGCAAAATCTGGGAGAAAATTTTTTGACCTGTACAATTAAATATATAATAAATGTCCGTTTGTCATGAAACAAGGAAGGTTTTGTATGAAATAATCCATATTTCATTTCTGTAAAATATATAATCAGTCCGTCAAGTAGTTTCAGAACAAATGATACCATTTTGGTCTGCAAATGCCATGTTAAATGTCGATAGGCACGAAACAAGGAACTCTGTAGAAAATAAATTTAATTATCAATTCTGTAGAGTTCTTGTTCAACCGATCCAGTGGTTTTAGACAAGACGTTTGGCCAATCTGAAACCATTTAGTATTGGAGTGGCCAAACTAACTGTATGATCGTCATAAAATGAGAAAACTTTGTAGAGAACTATCCATAAATCATTTAGTAAAATTTTAGTGTCATTTGTCCACTTGTTTAAGACAGTCAGAAAACATTTTGCCCAATGATATCCATACTGAATATCTAATCTGCGTGAAACTTTGAAATTTTGTAGAGAACCATTCAGTTATCATTTCTGTAAAGTCAATCAGAAACTGTTTTGCTCTGTGGCGGTTATATTGAAAATTCAATTAACACAAAATCAGCAAATTTTATAGAGAATTGTCCTTTGATCATATCTTTAAAATTACAGTTCAGTTTGTCATACGTATTTAAAGAAGACTGTTTTTTTTCACATTTAGGGCTATTGGGACTTTTTTGCCTTTTGTAGACCATATTGAACGTCCAAGCGGCATGAAGTAAGAAATCTTTATAGAAAACCATTTGTACACCATTTCTGTAAAGTTCAATTCAGATGGCCATATGGTTTTAGACAAGAGTTTCAAATATTTCAGCCGAATCCATTCTTCACTGCACATGTAGCAGTCATATTGAATTT
>JAOXYI010002422.1:0-13880 GCA_028566495.1 Lithophaga antillarum
TCCACCTTGAATGCTCCTTCGGTTTTCTCTCGCCTTTCTTCTGTCAGACAAATTAGTTATGTTTCGCCTACGAATAGATATAGCGTTTAACCAGTTCGTATGTTCATTTGTCCGTTTGTTAGTTTTTAACCTTGCTTTTAGAATAATACTAAGGTTCTGATTGATTGAGTAATTGATTGATTGGGATTTACCGCCACTTTCGGTTTAGCAGTTTGCAAGATGCCCTGTGATGGCAACCTGTTTTACACGTGGAAGAAAACGGAGAAATCCCAGATGTTTAGAAAGTACTTTGCGTACATTAATAAGGCCATTTTTAAATAACTTGGATTACGGAATTTTACCACTGACAGGCAGCGGGGAAAATGCACAAAATTGTATCCTGGTCCGGTACGAAAATTAACATGCGGTACATAAAGAAGGCGCGGATTGAAGTTTTTTGCATGGTTTCTGTGAGAAAAATTCTGTCTTCCGTTTGAAAAAAAGGCTGTTTATGAAGTAAAACATTCTCATTTTCACGACAAAAGCGAGAATTACCTCTCAAAGATATGATTTAAAAAAAAATTATACCATTTTTTATAAAAACTTTTCACTCACTATTCCAGCGGGCGCCGAAATTTTTAAAAGTTTTTCCAAAAATCTCTGCGGCGGATCCGTAATCCAAGTAATTTCTTAAAATGGACTAAATACATCTTGTACGGTAGCAAACTATTTTACTCAGTCTGCATTGTTAACTTGACATACTATTTTACGTTAAGGTCGGTTTCTTTGGTAACAGAACTTGTACAAATGTATCTCGAAAAACATTATAGTGAATTCTGTTAGATTGTGCTTTTCTAATATTTTTTATACCAGAAATTGTACAGCATTGTAATTTTACCGCGGATATATCGAGGTTAGTGATTACGTATCATCAGAGACAGGTACCCTTGACCTACATTTATGCTTGATACATGTAGAGTGTAACTAATGTAGTCTTTTTTGCGGGTACTACTTCATTTATAAATAATTACATTATGACATCAACCAATGCTTCTTATCCAACGGATTGGCGCAGAACTAAAAACACTTGTTTATATTCCTCTTTTAAGTTCACCAGCAAGTGGTACAAAGCACGCCCATTCCTTGTCATGTTGATGAATGGCATAATCAGTTTTATGTTGATTAATTAGCAGTTTAATTTGTGCCGGGTGAATTTACATCAATTATTTATCGGAATGAATTATTCGTACTGAATACTAATTTCCGTATGTCTTATTTGATCGTACACGTGAGGACGTTCGCACGTTTTATTATGAAGCACTCCTACGCTTCATACAACATGTACTTCGGTCCTTACTTCTGCATTTATATAAAGCTACAACAATAAGCATTAAATAATGAAATATATCTTAGATAAGATGCCTTATCATTGTTTGAGAACTAGATTATCTTGATATAATTTTACGCTTGACTGTCTTGGTTAAATTTTGTAATAAGTGTCTATTTTTGATATAGTTTCTCATGAATTTATCTCAAACCATCGGCAGCATCGACCTACATTTTTAGCAACGTACCCTTCATTCGACACTGTTTGTACAAAAACTGGGGAAATCCACATTTTAATCGTTGGAATTTTTAAAAACCGCTGTATTCTTTTAGAGTGGTTTTTATGTTATTTTTAAAGTTGATTATTCCTCATTATATAGTTTTGAATGAAGTATTTGGTTGGGTTTTTTTAATGTTCGGATCAGACAGTATAAAAGCACAAACTTTATAAAGGACCAGCAAATAATCAGTCATGAAAAGTTGTGGTTCAGTTGCCTCTGAGAAGATATTTAATATTTTTCTCCATAGGGTTCTGTGTATAAGTATGTCCCGTAGTAGTAGTAGTGCCTATTCTGGATTTCCCAAACTGTAGAGTTATAGTTCCATCGGCCATGTAGTTTCTGATAAGATCTTTGAAATTTTGGCCAATCAGATGACATTGATAACCATGTTGAATTTCAGATCGGAACGGAAAACAAACTTTATTGAGGAATCACTAAGGAACATTCCAGCCAAGTTTGCTTCCAATTCAATCCGTCAAGTAGTTTCAGAGAAGATTGAAGTGTTAAAAGCTGATGACGGATGACCATGGACACCAAGTGATTGCAATTACTCACGTGACTCTTCGGGTCAGGTGACCTAAAAAGGCTATATGACCTTTTGTCAGATAAGCCTGAAACGAGGTTAACATTGGCAATTTAAGCCTGTATAGCCTGGTAAAATTTATAGCTAATAAACCTATTACCGCCAAGGTTGTAAGTACATGCCTGACTTTCGAATACAGACAACCCTAACCTTATGCGATAAAAGCAGCCAGTAATTTACCGAATGTCAATGATTTACCTCAGGTACTTTGGATTCCTCAACAAGTAATCTGGTCATGATAGTAAGTTTGGGATTACTGATAATGGTGTCAAACCGACCCAAGATGGTGACCACTACAGGACATAGTTTTAACATGAGACCCTATGGGAAGTATATTTTTGTAAAAATCCTCTGTGAAACCACTGAGACAATTAAACCAGAACTGTTCATGAATGATCATTGGATTGTCCTTTACAAATTTAGTGTTTTTAATGCCGATATGAGATCCAAGATGGGGCCACCGAATGATATAATTTGACATAGGACCCTATTCAATCTTCTTGTCTGAAACTACTGAGACAACTAAAGCGAAACTGTCTATATGAATAAGCATTGGATGTCCTTTACAAAATTTGTGTTTTTATAACGATATGAAATCTAATATGGTCGCTGTCACAGGACATAGTTTAACGTAGGACCCTGTGGGAATATTTCTTAAGATCTTCCCAGAAACCATTGAGATAATTAAACCAGCACTGTTTATTTTTTTTTACACAGTTCTTGTTTTTTTTATATAGAATCAGATTACCGAAGCCAATGTTAAAAAAATCATACATCCAGAGGACCAGACAAACCATGACCAATACCAACAAAGAATCAGACACAAATACAAACGTGGAAGCAAACAAAACCCATCTAATTATCTTTTTCAATGTTTGTGTTTTTATAACAATCTGAGATTGAAGATTGCAACCACCGCAGGACATAATTTAACATAGGACCGGACGGAAAACCACACTGAAAAAGTAAACAAGAGCTGACACACGAATATTTCTCGCCTGCCCCAACATGTCGTATTAGGAAACACAAATCTGACACATGCCAGACTGGCATGTATCCTTAAGATCAGTTCATATAGAATATAGTTGGCTACCAATATACTGACCTAATCACAAAAAATTGGATATTGCTCACTGGACCGTAACAATGAGGTCAAGGTCAAGGTACACATATCAGACTGATATTTACCTCTGAAGATCAAGTCACATACCAAATATAGTTGACCTATCGTGAGTTGTTACCAAGAAAATGTCCTAATAAAAAACTTGACATTGCTCACTGGACCGTGACAGCAAGGTCTAGGACAGGTGACACATGTCAGACTGACATGTACCCATTAAGATTAATTCATATACCAAATATAGTTGATCTATCATGAGTAGTTACCAAGAAACCGACCTACTCACAAAAACTTGACATTGCTCACTGGACAATGACCGTGAGGTCAAGAACAGCTGATATATGTCAGACTGACATGTACCCATTAAGGTCAATTCATATACCAAATATAGTCGACCTGTCATGAGAGGTTACCTAGAAACTGACCTACATTGTAATCACAAAAACTTGACATTGCTCACTGGACCGTGAATGATCATTGGATGGTTCTTTACAAAGTTTTTATTATGCCTATCTGAAATCCAAGGTGGCCTCCACGACAGGACATAATTTAATATAGAACCCAACGGGTAATAGGTTTCAAGATCTTATTCCCGGAAATCATTGCAACAATTAAACCAGAACTGTCCATAAATGATCACCTGATGGTTCTTTGCAAAGTGTGTGTTCTGCAGAACATAGTGTTACATGAGGCTTCATAGGAAATTTTGTCTCGGACATAATAATTTTTAATTCTAATCCAGTATAGAATCACAAAGCTAGTTGTTTAAAGTTAACAGAAATGGCATCACCGGTGATTCTACTTAAAACAGCACCCGATAGATTTTGTTTGTCGGTCAGATAGAAAGCATACCCAACCATACACGGCAATTCACGAGAATCGAGCTCATAGATGAATTAACGGAAAATTGATTACATGTGACGTTCACGTTAAATTCAATTGCAAGTAATGTGGAATTAACATGAATTTCATATTTGAAATAATTTGTGTACATTGCACATGAAATATTTCACTTATGAATTTAACATGAAATTTCAGAAATGTGCAACTCTTTGTTCACCAGTTTAACTCGAATTATAATACTTACCAGTATAACTTTAAACTAATATTTGAATTCACGCCAACAATTTCAAACTAATTTCATGTGTAAGCTTGATTCATGTGACATTCAAATGATAGTTTTTATTTGAAATTAATATTATTTCCATGTAATAGCAAGTAAATGTCATATAACTAAAATGTGTTGTGTATTGCCAAAATGTTAAAAATTCTGATATTCTGAACCTTACTCTTTTTTATACATGTTAATATTAGCATAATAATTATTTCAAAATTAAATGTAGGATAAAACATGCCATCTTGATATTATATCTATGTATGATGAGTATATTCATAAATCAATAAAATATGCTTTGATTTGTTGTCTTTCGCCGCATCGCGACGCGGGGTAATAGTAGACGTCCGTGCGTTCATTCGTCCGTCCGTATTGCTACTCGTGTATGGCTTAACCGGGAGGTACTCTGAATGGTTCGCGATAAAATTTTTACCCCAAAAATACTAAAATCTAGCTGGATAGCCCGAAAAACACCTATCGAAAGAAAGATCCCCAAAAACATACAAAAATACTACATTTTTTTTACATTACCCCCTGTCAAATTTTGATTCATCGCAAAATCGCCCCCACCCCTAAAAAAATACGAGACTACGTGTCACAAAAAATTGAGAGTAGTCTCTCCCATCCCTTTAATACTTTGTTGTCCTGTGTCTTTTTGAGGACTATTTTCGTGTTTGGAAGGATGACTGGTCATGTCATGACAACAATAATATTATACCAATGAATTTTACAAGAGTTGAGACCCTTTTTCTACTTCGTCAATTTCAGCTTCTAAGATACCTTCTGTAAGCAACTAGTCATGTTTCTTTTGGAGAATATTTCCTTTGATTTAATGATTTTTATGGGAATTATGGCATTTTTTATGTTCAAAAGCTTCAAAAGCTACCGTGTGTCATTTATTTCTTGAAGTTTTTAACTTCTTCATAATCTGTGTTATGAAAGACTAATCTATTTTTTCGAAGGATTGATATTATGTTTGGAGACTTTCTGAAAATTTTAATACACTTTTTGTTTTTCGTCGGCGCACGTTTGCCACATAGTGGCAGTATGCTTGGTTCAATTATCCTGTGCAAAGAGGTATATGCGAGATTTTGCTGACTGGCCTGTAGGATTGCAAAATTTGTGTTGACGGTAAACAAAGGCCAACAACAAACACAGCCCACGTACATTTATTCTACGCCTTATTTCTCATTAATAAAAAGTGAAAGTGACTAAATACTGTAGAATACCATCGGAGGGTTAACTAAAAAAATCTAAAACACGACAAGATTACACCAACAAACATTTAAAAAAAGCAAAACAAATACAACTAAATATTGAAAATAATAACTTCCAACAGAAAATGAAAGTCATAAAACTTTTAAATATGGGTTGTACTTCAAAATCCACCAATATGAACGCCCGATTAAACGGTGGATTGTCAAATTTGCAACTTACTACTGATGCGTAAGAAAGAGAAAAAAGTTTAGTTCTGTTCAGAAATTTAGGCTTCTAACATTAAGCCTGTTTTGTTATATTGATGATAAGGAATACGAATATACAACATTTTCTCGAAAATTGTTTGACAGTAAGATTGCTCAGCACAGATGCTGAATTGAACGGCACAAACCTCAACTTTAGATACGAAACATCAAAAGACATAATGTGAATTCCCTCCAGGAAAGCTAAGTTTCTAATATCCTATAAGGATTTGTGTCCTGGTAGATCTTTTCTTGTTTAATATTGATAGTATTGTAATGTTACACAAGACATTTAAAAAAAAACAAAAAAAACTCATAACGACTATCATTCATTTTAAATTTAAAAGTTTTATTTAACATTACAAATGCATAATTCTGACGCATGAATGTACAATACTGGTTAATTTTTACAATAATTTACACTTGCTGATCATTTCCTTCCTTGACACATTACTCAATTATATAGTCTTATCAATTATGGACGGCAATATTTATCATAATTTTATCGTAGGGTTGGGACATGACAAAGGGGACAAAAACATGTTTTGTCACTGTAGCTCATAACACATCTACTTTTTTAACTCTTGGAATACGTGAGCCAACAACTTTTTTTTAAGATGATTTAAGTTTAAAATACTAATAATTATACTATAATAAGTAAATTTGCAAAGAAAATAAGCATTGCACCGAAAACTTAAGGACTTCGTGGTGTAACTATTTGCTGGTAAATGGAACAAACTTTGATGGGACATATACCTTTTATTAAAATTTGCGTATAGGACATGCCTTTTTTTCCTTTTTGCTTTTCTTTCTTCCTTCTTTTTTTTTTAACTTTTCGAGAAATTAGTGACTTTTTAACCGTTACATTGTTTGCACCCATCTCAACCCCTTGATAAATACTGCCTGTTCACTTATACAACCACTTGTTACCATAAATTATGAGCTTAAAACGTTCAATTATCAGTTATAATATTCCATTGTCACATGTAATCCTTGATGAGCGGATTTGTATTTGAGAACTGCTTTAATGTTAACTTTAAATTTGTTAGTTTTGCTGAATAAGATGTTTGCAAATTCTACCGTTTATATCTACCGCTTTAAATTAATTAAACTTTTGGAAACATACTTCCCCAAAGTTATTTCTCACCTAAAAGTTTATGCAGAACACTGTAATGATCTCTATTAATCTCAGTCACGACCCGTTATGTTCTCATTGTCACAGCATTCGCAAGGTATGTGTGAATACCAGTTTGGATCTCTTAAATTTATGCCCGATCTAAAGGATTCAAATAGTTTTGTATTAGTTGATACAGGTGTTGTTATGGTTACGGTCGATGTTATATTTGGTGACTTTTCTAATAGACTAGTTTCCGTGTGTGGTCTATAGATAACATTGTCCCACTTTTCGTCATTTAAATTGTCGGCAAACTTTACACTTTTTCCTTTCTGCTTTCGTTTTCCTGAACGCAGTGAAGAATTAAGCGGTTTTTTGTGTAAAAACACAAGTTCTGAACTTTTGCATCCTTTTTCAATTAAATTCGGATGATAAACAGTTGTTTCCGTTGACACTGCTGTTTTGCTGTCGATTTCTGTTGGTAGATAATTATGGTGCATCCCTTTCTCATTTGTTTCTACAAAATCCTGTAAGTGATATTTAGCCAAAAAGCCCGGGTTGCTAGATTTTTCATAAACGTCAGTGCCATTTTCGGGGAAACCATTGCAAAAAATATAGTTCTCTGTATTTAATGTTTGTCTGCTTTCTTCCTGTGATCCCAATTTGTCCACTGTTTTTGCTTCATTGTTAGCTTCCTGCATTGTTGGATTGTTTTCTGGTAGTTTTTCAGAATTTGGTGTAACTAAATTATCAGAAGACAATTCAACCATTTTGGTTACTTCTGTCTTTAAATTTTCACTCTCTGTGGACTCTATCGTTAAATGTGCACACTCTTTGGACTCAAAGTTTAAATTTTCGCACTCCGTGGACTCTGTTTTTAGATTTTCACACTCTGTTTTTGTCTCAGTAACATGCAGTTGTTTCACTGATATATTAGTTCCATTATTCAAAGTTTCTTCAATGTCAGCGTTTGCGTTTGGCTTTTCAGACGGAAGAATCAGTTCATTTGGTGTCTTTTGGATGTGTTCTGTATGATATGTCGTTGATACTTGATTTGAAGATATCTGTTGTTCATATGATGTGTTTTGTTTGGTACCCATGCATTCTTGGATTTCCTTATTTCCTTCTGTTGTTTCAAAAGAAGGCTCTGTGTTTTGTTCTAAAATTTCGATTTTGTTTTCTTCGGAATTCAGTTTTTTAGAATGTGTAGGCAAAATACATGCAGATAAATACGGCAATGAGTTTGCTTCTAAATTTGACGTTTTCTCATCGATTATATCAGAAATGACTTCTGCCTCTAATTCTTCTGAAGCAACTTTGTCGTTACCACCTTGTCCACTTCTGTAATGATTCATGTCTACCACTTCTGTTTCTGTTTCTTCATTTCTAGGCAGAATGCATACATATGTACTGGGCAGTGAATTTTCGTCTAAATTTGATGTCTTATCGAGAGTATCAGTAATGACATCTGCCTGTAACTCTTCTGAATCTAATGTCTTGTTATCATCTTGTCCACTTGTATAATGATTCACTGCTACCACTTCTGTTTCTATTTCGTTAAAAGATTCATCAAGATATGTGTATTTCGTCATAGGCGTTCCTTCATCCTTAGGTTCTACGATAAAATGTCCTGTTTGTTGGGTAAATTCATTCGGAATGAAGGTTTGTTCATTATTTTCACAATCATCGTGAAGCGGTTTAGGTTCCATTTCCAAATTATTTTTAATTCCACTGTCGTTCTGTGAAAACTTTGCCTTTGTTGGGCTATCCGCTTCATAATCTGAACAATGAACTGGTGTTTCAAGCCACATGTTTTCATCTTGGCGAGATATATTTACATAAGGACTTATTTCCTGGACATTAAGATTGGTGTCCTGTATAAATTTTGCGCGATTTTGTATTTCATCAATGGATGTGTGACTTTCGCTTAGAAATTGGGATCCCTCTTTCACAATGTCAGTTTCATGACAGTAATAGGGGTTTGGTCTAACCACAAGCGTAGAATATTCTACGTTAGAGCTCGGCATTTTATAATCCAGTGTTTCAATCACCTCAGTTTCCTGTTCAACAGTGCTTCCATTTTCCACAGGATTTTGTTGGAGAATGGCATTTTGTAGATATTGATCTTCTTTCTCTGATTTACCAAAATCATATTCGTTTGTTTCCACAGAATCTGCACTGTGACTACATGTATCTCTCCCGTCAAGGCATTCTACTTCATCTTCACCATGTTCTTTAAATTTGTTGTTGAATTGTTCCGGCTTCTTCTCTTTCTCGTTTAAGTCTAAATGTTCAGGTTTTGAATTTTGCTGTTCATGTAAGACTAAATTGTTCTGAGCCACGGAGACTGGTTCGCTTTTACCACCAATATCGGAATGTACCAATGCAGTTACAACAGAGTATGTTCCGTCACATGATTTTGCTCCAAACGTTGTTTCTAAATTAACTTGTTTTCCTCCCGTCTCTTTCGGGGCCTCTCTTGAAATCTCTTCTCGATCAACAGCTGGTTTAATTTCGTTTTCAAAGTTATAAAACATCGTATCAGTATCGATATCCATGGGTTTGTCTGCATAGCTTGTGTCTGGTGGTCTTTTAAATTTTCCACAAATATTATTACAAGTGTGCTTTTGAAACCATCTGTGAATGTCGAATTTGTGTGTGAACAATCCTGGTGTAAGCAAGAGATATTTGTCGTCGACGGTTTTGCTTCCTTTGAAGGAATGTATCAAACTTTGACAATTACTTTCTGAATACGAAAAATGTGAAAAAGCTTCCAAAATTTTGTCATCGTTTAATAACTGTAAATCTCGCACAACATTTTCAATTAATACAATTTCAAATTTTAACAATCGTCTGAAGTATCGCGGCTTCATTTTCAGACAAACTTTATCCCATTTTGTATATCCGTGTAACGGTGCTAGATACTGGTCAACAAGATCTATTTTTGCGGCGAGTGTTTGATCGGTAAATAGCACGGCCATTTCAGCAGCATAACGATTTAGATCGATTTCACCTTGCCAATATCTCTCTGTTCCTGGTCTAAAACGTCTGGCTTTGACAACTCCAACTTCTGGTTTTTCCAGATCATCGCCGATAATCGCAGCTTTGTATATGAACTTATTTGCAGTGTAGAGTCTTGGGTATAATCCAAAACAGGCATGAACTGGCGGACGTTCATGTGCATTTGCAATTGATTTTGTGGTCCACTGTATGACATCAAATTTACCCATGTTTTCTGTAATAAAAAAGAATTAAAGTATTTTAATATTTTCAGTGTTAGTCTTACATAAAAATGTTATCATTCCTACCATGTCACTTATTAGTATCTCAGTAACTCATTTGTAATAAAATGAAATCATTAAAATTTAAAAAAATGAACATAGATACACAGAAATTTATCGGAGAGCGAGAGATGGAGAGATGCAGAGGTATAGAATAATACAAAAAATCTTTGACAAGTTTTGACATTGTCTAATAGAAGTTTCGATTTGTGTATGTGTTTAATTTCTTTACTAAATTGATTTCCTAAATGTCAGTCTTAGGTACCACTTCCGAGAGATTGACAATCTGACAGATCAAGCCTTATTCTAAACGCAAATCATAAACAAGTAGATATAAATTTACATCAGGCGAAATGCCACGATATACAAAGTAAAAATTAAAGTATATGAACAGCATTTCAACTTCATTTTGAAGTCAACATAAGGTCTTCATAAATGATAAAAACTTACGCATAAAGCAAATCGAGGAGGACTGCCCTGCATACAAATGAACGGTATTCTATGCTAATTCTAGATCTGTGCTTGTAACAGGGATAAAATTAGCAGGGATGCAGTAACCCACGGCCTTAAAATTTGGTCTGGGCTACTGAACTACGTAAGACAGTGGAAATTAACACCAATGCGACAAGAAATAACCAGACTTGGCCTTAAAATATTAGACCTGAGCTACTATATATAAGTATTTAGTAGCCCAGTAGGCAACCTTGAAGAAACTTTAAAGTTGTATCCGTGAATGAGTTAACAGCAAATTACATAGTACACGTAAAATAATATTACATAACCATCATTATGTCCGTCACAAAATCAAAGAGAAAGAATAGTCACTGGTCACTCCCTGAAGTGTAAAAACATTATGAAGTGGTTAGCAACTACTAATAGACTGTACACAGACTGTAGTTTGAAAATTGCATCTAAAATAATGATTTTGTACGAATATGAAACATCTCTCTCTATCTGTAAATGTAGCAATACAATACAATACACCACAGGAAGGGAGAAGGCTACTGCGGATTCCAAACTGCACGAGAGGTAAACTGAAAATTGAAAAGGAAAGGAGAAAGATGTGCCAATTTCCTTTTCTTTATTTCTCGCGCTAAATTGACAATAAATTATTATTTTACGATGATATACTTCTGTCAAATTTTCGGAAAGCAATCTGTCTGGCTTTCTACACCCCATTAAAAGACATTTAGCAAAAACCTTAAGCAGTGACAAGCGCGTAGTGAACAGTGTGTTTAAAAAGGAATTAACATTTTCCACAAGATGGGTTTTAAGTTTTACACCTTTCTTCCAAATAGTATATCATAGAACTATATTATGATACCAAACATTTGCAAAAATATCTGACAATGCAAAAAATCTATGAATACATTCATTCTATCGCAGAAATTAGATTTTAAAAATCTTAAGAGTATTTGTGGCATATATCCTTCTTAGAACTCAATATTATCAAATAATATATGTGGAAAAGGGTCAGTGGATATGGTGACGATTCTTTAGAATAAGATGTTGTTTACTCTAACTATTTTTACTATCATTTCAGTATTAGCAAAATCTGACTTATTTCACCAAGCGCTTATTTGATATAGATGTAGATGGGGTATAGATGTTCATCATTCAAATTTGACTAGAAAGGATATAACGTAGCCATACAAACCCAGCATTAAGTAACGTTTTGGTAATTTTTTTATTTTGACTATTAATAGTTCTGTCTGTAAATCTAAAGATCTGGTTTATTTTACATTCAATTTTCGATACATTTTTTGCAGTAGAAGTGAAATTGCTTTTCCTATCAATGTAGTACTCTTTTTCCAAGATGATGAATGTTTTAATCATTAAGATAGAAATTATGATAACGACTGTTTTCTAATTACACTGTTAATAATATTTCATCAGTAATTAGTTACTTAACAGATGTGTTGTTGATGTTGCAATAATTTGTGTTACATGTAGACGAGATGACAGGTTGCTAATTTAAAAGTTTCATACTTGGTATTTATAAACATTTTACATAAGACATCGAGAAAGTCTTGAATATTTGTTCAGAATGCTACTAATTACACAAACCTTCTCGGGTAACATAGTTTTTTACACAACAACTTGCCATCAGATCGCCATAGTAGATATAATCTTTAATTTAAAAAATTGTATCTACATTTGTATGTGAATACTTAATTTTTTATGTTTATGTGTACATTTTTAAAGGAGACATGTTTGATATAGCGGATGGCCTTCCACAAAGCAATTTAGAAAAAGAAACACTTGGTGACAAGTTGTAAGAAGTTTATGTTTGAAAATTACATAGAAGATTGATACCAAAATCCGACAATTGCCTGGTAGTCTTTTGCTCATGCTCAATGATCTGTTGAGATGATTTATTACTAATGTTCAGTGATCCACCAACTGGTGATTTAATGTTAATGCTCAATGATATATCACCGGATCACGTTTGACCTACTATTCTATTGGTTTATGGTGAAAGCATGAACATTCATTTTTAGTACTGCATTGTGATACAGTTTAAGTGAACGGTTTACTGAATTATAATACTACAGAAAACTTGGTTGTTCTCATTACGTCAGGATAAATATTTTGATCTGTTGACCTGACTAATCATTAACTAACTGTATAGTGGTTACCTGAAACATTTATTGCTACCATATGTCATGTTTAAGTTTCCTAAATATTGTCCGTTATATATTTCCAATACAACATAACCATTTATAAATGTGCAATTTACTGTATAGAAACATATTTTTTTTGTAATCGTAATTTATCGCGATATTGAATGACAATAATTTCTAAGTCCCGAGTAGTTGTAATGGTAGATGAAGACGGTTATCTGGACAAAACAACGGACCTATATTGAACTTCTTCACATGTGAGTAATTAGGTTTACGTCCAGTAATCATGTTACTTTTATTTTTAACCAAATGCAAACGATCTCCAACCATCGGTTATTTTTACAACTTATGTGTATCATATTTATTACATACACAGATAATGTGACAAAAATATGAGTTACTTTCACTGGTTATGTTTTGCCTGGACTTAACGCAACTTGTAATCATCTTCAGCAGTACCAGACCACATGTTTATTCGCGGCGGAACCTTGCAATCGATATACATTAAAAGAAACAAAAAACTTGAGACAACACATATTTGAAGCATTACTTTTCTTGTCCGGTAAAGGGCTCAGCCCAATTTGTAGTTCACAAGCATGATTCTTTTCATAAAAATCTATCATACTGTGATTTGTATCTAAGTCCCAGTATGCTTATTGTTTTCACTTATTAATTGATTTGTAGTGAAAAAGATATACTTTTCCTACATATCAGTTTTAAATGAGGTTAATACAGAGAGAGCCAAAGTTATATAAACTGCGAATTATTTCGTCAAAATCTCCTATTTTAAAACCTGGTTTAATAAGAATAATTTAAAAATAATACGCATTAACTTATTTATCATCAAATAGATACAGTTGAGACCAGTTCTTAACTGTCATAGAAATTGTCAGAAACTGTCAGGAGAGCTGCTCTAGAACAGCTTCTGACCAGAGCAGCTCTCCTCTAGAACAGTTTCTGACCAGAGCAGCTCTGCTCTAGAACAATTTCTGACCAGA
>JAOXYI010002532.1:0-13870 GCA_028566495.1 Lithophaga antillarum
TAATCACAAAACTTTGACGTAAAATAAACAAAGTCACTGGACCATGAAAATGAGGTCAAGGTCACATGACATGTACCTGGCTGACATGTACACTTCATAAGAAATGTATGGAACAAATATGGCTGCACTATCAATTACAGTGACTGAGAAACTGAACTAATCACAAAACTTTGACCTAAAATAAACAAAGTCACTGAACCGTGAAAATGAGGTCAAGGTCATATGACATGTACCTGACTGACATGTACACTTGGTAATGAATGTATGGACCAATTATGGTTGTTCTAGGTTAACTAGTTATTGAGAAACAGAGCTAATCTCAATTGTTGACACCGCCGCCGTCGGAAAAGCAACGCCTATGTCTCGCCTTCTGCGACATTCGTCGCAGGCGAGACAAAAACCTTTGGCTTTGTAATTTAGAGAAAAAGATTTTTGAAAATCAGCCATCAAAAGCAAAGATTGCCTGTGGTGGCCATTTTAATTGATCAATCAATCGGTAACTTTGCTCCATACATCATTTGCACAAAGTTTGATTGGATCTGGCTTTGCAGTATCAGTGGAGAAGGTAAAAATGTAATTGCCCATGCACTTCAATGTAAAGCAATGTGCCTACATAGCTGCCATACATAGCTTCCATGGTAGCTGCCCAATCAGAATGAAATGAGGATTATTTGTAGAGGACTATCCATGCATTATTCCTGTACAGTTTTAAAACATTTGGCCTTGTAGTATCAAAAAAGAAGATTTTTGAAGATTTGTCAGTGAGAAACAAGAATGGTCTCTGGCAACCATTAAACGACCAATCAGTATGAAATGAGGAAACTTTGTGAGAACTTTCAACATATCATTCATGTAAAGTTTGGCTGGATTTGGCTGAGCAGTTTTAGAGGAGAAGATTAAATTGTGAAATGTTGAAGATGAAAGAAGATGGATAATGTACACCAAGATATGGCAATAGCTCACATAGCTTTCAGCCAGGTGAGCTAAAATAAATTTCCCTACATAAACTAATAAATACCTCTTTCATTCTCTGTTCATCTTCAAGCAATGGAGTAATGCAAGTTATCCTGTCTTCTGACAATTCTGCTGGTGTATCATCTAATTGGTATACATGTATTTTATGCATTTCTTGAAGGGGCCATACTGAAATACTGTTGCCTGCCTGTTCCGGGTTTTGTAAAAAGACATTCCACCAAGAGTATTCTTCAAAGGAAAGATGAATCTTTGCTTTCTCTATTAATGACTTTGCATGTTCCAAATTAAGCTTCTGATACTGTGGTGGACATAAGACAGGTGTCCCTACAAAATAATATGTTTTTTTTTTTCTAAAAACATATCCATACTGTCAGTATTGTGCCTAGATCTGTATGTCAAAACAATGTGTCATGCAATGTAAAATCTGAGGATATTTCAAATTTTTACTGGATGCTTAACTCACACTAAGGAAATGGACTTACCTGAAAACTGCTATCAACTGTTATTTTTTCATATTATACTAGAAATATTCAGATTTTGGCATGTCCAAAATAATCCCATTTGGGATTTGGCTCTGATGATATCTGCTGACTAGGCTCCACAGAATCCCTTGCCAACCCTTTTCAACTTTATTGTGTTTTTTTTTTCAAATTGAACCTCAGACAAGTTTCGTGCCCTTGTACAGTTATCAGTTTGTTTGGTACTTAACCAAAAGTCACTAAAGCGTACAATGTAGGTCAAGGTGACCCAATTTTGCTAGAAACAGTCAATACTATTCAAGATGTATCCACCAATCAAGTTTCAATACTCTACAATGTTTAGTACCCAAGAAATGGACCTAAACACAGAACTTAACCAGACGGAAGGACGTACAGACAGACAAGGGTAACACTGTATGCCCCTTCCACATTTGTGGGCAGGGCATAAAAATGTATTATATCATAACATGAGTTTACACACAAATATGTCTCACCTGCCCTAACATACTGCATGGGGAAACAGAAATTTAATAATAAAGTCAGTGGACCATGAAAATGGGTCAAGGTTAGATGATGCATCTGGTTGACATAAACATTCTAGAATAACTGTATGGACCGGATATGGACGATTTTCTATATACAATTAAAGAGAAACTGACCTAATAAAAAGAACTAAACATGGTCAATAAATCATCAAAATGAGGCAGGTATGACAGGTACCTGATGAACATGTACACTTCAGAGCAAAGGCACATACTAAGAATCAGTGACCTAACTCTCAAAATTACTGATCACCTAATCACAAAAAATTTAACACAGTCAATGAACCATGAATATGAAGTCAAGGTCAGGTAACTGCCACCTGAACAACATGTACACTTCAGGACAAAGGCACATTTACCAAATATAAGTGACCTATTGCTCCCAGTTACTGAGAAACTGACCTATTCACAAAAACGTAACATGGTCGGTGAAGCATAAAAACGACATCAAGGTCAGGTGATAGGTATCTGACAGACATGTACATCTAAGGACAAAGGCACATACCAAATATCAGTGACCAACTGCTCCCATTTACTGAGAAACTGACTTAATAATGAAAACTTAACATGGTTAATGAAGCGTAAAAATGAGGTCTAGGTCTGGTAACAGGTACCTGACTGTCATACATGTAAACACCTTAGTACAAAAGCACATTCCAAAGGTCAGTGACCTACCACGCCCTGTTACTGAGGAACTTACGATCATGAAATCTTGCCACCCAATGAAGCATGAAAATGTGGTCAAGGTCAGATGTCAAGTACCTGACTGACATGTACACCTTAAGACAAAGAAATATAAAATATCATTGATCTATCATTCCTAGTTACTGTGAAAATTACCTAATCATGAAACCTAAGAAATATTGACACAACCGTGGTAAAGCAATACCTATGTCTCGCCTTCCATGAATTTGTCGTTGGCAAGACAAAAAGTCTGCAATAGATGGATACTGGATATGCTAGGCAATCCTATTGGCCAAGAAGATTAAAAATCACCTTTTGGTAGAATTTGTTCTCCACTTGAGTCTAATTTGAAAATTTCAAGCTGTTTATCATTTGGTTCAGGGATCCATGAATCTGTGGACCACATTCTGGTTTTCAAAGCCACATGATTTGGTCGGTCACGATACAACCTACAAATAAACAATAAGCCAGCTGAAATATTTCAAATATCTAGTATCACATGCAGGCATGGCAAACACACATGAATAATACACTCATTTAAGATCAATATAAGGTACCACATAGATCCTGTAATGAAGAAATGGCAGAAAGCCCAAACATAACACATATAGTGTACTTGACACTTGTCTTCTGGTTGTGACCTCGAGTTTGAATCAGAAAATATACATTTGGGGTAAGGATCTAAACTTTTTTGAGATCACAAAAACTTGGACATAAATTTCAGTATAAAAGCATATATCTTCTAAGTTAAAAAAATGATCTTGAGGTCAAGGTGACCTTAATTTGAATCCTTAACATGCATATTATATATCCTGCACTTATTATAAAGTCTCAAATCTTACAAAATTCAGTATGTGAAAAACTCTTAGGTATAAAAATTGACCCTCACCTAAGCTGGACAAACCAAATTGACTTCATTTGCTAAAAAATCTTTCTGGGATTTATCTCTTCTGAAGAATAAAGAAATACCTCAACTTTGAAGTCAGAAAACTCTTTCAAAATGGGCACATTTATCATTAATTGATTATTGTGCTATATGGGGTAACTGTAGTAATGAGAATTTAAATCATATTCTCAAGTTATAAAAAACGGTTGCAAGATTAATTCTAGATGCTGATCCATTTGCACCATCTATGCCCTTGTTTTATAAACTTGGTTGCATGAAGATTGAAGACAGAATTAAGTAACATAAATGTTTACTTGTATTTAAATACTGGTAAAGAGCTTCGCATAGTGCAGCATGATACCACCACAGCAAGTTGACAAGAGAAACTATTTAAACATGGTTATCTCAATAATGTGCTTGTCTATGTACCAAGGAAAAAGGTGAACTTGGGTCCATTCTACTAAATTTGACACTATGTATCTCAGAAACTGCAAGAGATAAAGAAAATCCAATGGCATAATACAGAAAGGTCCCTTCAGAGGAATTCAAAGAAAAACCCATCAGAATCAGACCAAAAATAAAAATTCTAGTACCAAAGAAAAAGGCAAAATTTGGTCCATTCTACTATGTTTGATCCTATCTATCTCGCAAACCATAAGAGATTGAGAAAATCCATTGTCACACCTCTGAAAGGCGGGGAAACAAGGAACCAGAGCATAATCTATGATTACAAAGTTTGTCTTGTATGCCTTGTAGTATGGTAAATCCAGACCTTAAAGCAAAACTTAACCTGAGTCAGTCATGTGTAAAATTTAGGTCAAATTGACATCACTGTCACCTGACGCTATTTTAATGCCCAAGACACATCACCTGGCCAAATATCACTGAGGTATGCATTGCAGTATGGTAGATCCAGACCTTAACGCAAAACTTAACGGGAGTCAGTTATGTGGAAAATCTAGGTCAAATTTACATCACTGCCACCAGATGCTACTTTATTGTCAAAGATGCATCACCTGGCCAAATATCACTGAGGTATGCCTTGTAGTATGGAAGATCTAGACCTTAATGCGAAAATTAACCAAAAACTTAACCTGAGTGAGATGAATGGAAGAACAGAAGGACGGACAGATGGGAGAAACCCTATATCCCTTCCCAAACTTCGTTGGACAAGGGCATAACAAAATTTTGTAATTTTAATATCTATTGTCTCAAAAATTATAAATAAAAGAAAAAATTAGTTTAATGTTCCTTAAAACACTTGTTGACAGAAATATTTTGAAACAAATTTCATCAAAATCTGTAGAAAAATAAAAAAGTTTCAAATTTTGAATACTTTCCCTTTTGACCCCTTTAATCTCAGAAATAGTACAAGTTACAGAAAATCCGGACGGGCGAAACGTTATATCCCCTCCCCAACTTGTTGGACGAGTGGATAACAATGTATCAATGCATTTAAGGAAAAGCTTAAAGTTCACTTTCATAGTAGGTTAAGTGAATAGCCAGATGTTAATTAACTAAGATTCTGAATGTTAATAATACTTTAATTATTATTGAATCAATTTTTCATGTATTTTGTAATGTTGAACTACTTACTGTATTTTCATTATTTTACTGACCTCATATACGAAGTAGGGGTCTCAGGAAAGATTTGTTTTTGTAACTAACTGTGTAAACCTCATAGAATAAAGAATTATTATTTTATTATCATGCAACTTTGTAACTTGTTTCATTTATATATCTAGTATAGTTTTTCAGAAAACAAAAATTTGGGTGCAACTTTCAGTGAAAAAGCATATATTCTAAGTAAAAAATGATGACCCTGAATGACCTTGATTCCAAGTCACCTAAATTTGCATCTGTAACATGCATAGCATATCCATGCAACTTCATAACAAGTTTCAGTTATGTATCTAGTAAAGTTTTGGAGAAAATAATTTGGAGGTAACTTTCAGTGAAAAAGCATATATTCTAAGTTCAAAACGATGACCCTGAATGACCTTGAGGTCAAGGTCACCTGTACGTAGCTGGATATGGTGCACATTGTACCCACACACCATCCTGCCAAATTTCATGAACATATCTTGTATAGTTTCTAAATAAATAGAAACTTGGACGTGCAGAGTGTGGATGGAGATGCAGATGCTGAGGCTATTCCAACAGCCCTCCTTTACTTTGTAAAGGGGAACTAAAAAGTAGATTTCCTATACAGCATAATGTTGAACTGTTTTCCATGATTGCAGTAGTATAGAAAATCAGATTAGCATGAAAAACACAAATGTAGTAAAGGACCTTTCAATAATTATTCATAAAAAGTTTCATATAAACTGTCTTCAAGAAGACATTGTAACTGTATTTACCATAGTGTTCATTGTCACACTATGTTTCACAATGGAGGATAGCCTTGAATTGCCATGAAAAACATAAACTTAGTAAAGGGCCATCCAATGATCATTTATGGGAATGTTTCAGATTAATGGTATCAGTCATTTCCAAGAGGATTATCTTTAAGGTCACTTCTCATATGTTACCATGTTAAGCTACGCCTTGAAGTGGTTGCCATCTTGGATTTACAATCAAACCAAGAACATAAACTTGCGGATGACCAGCTAACAGCTATTCATACCATAAAACAATTTCATCAGCTTTGCAGTTTTTTGATAAGGAAATCATTTAATCAAATGTAGAATGGTTAAGAAAACGGATTACCTATTTGAACTGCCATAAAGTGTGAAGGACAATAAATGTTGCCTTCATTAATATTTCATAATTTGAAATATATATAGAATAACTACTCTTGAAATTTGAATATGGGAACTTATACAATGAGTGACAGAACAACTCAGTAATTCACAAAAGCACGTAGCGCATGAGTGAATTATTAAAGTTGTTCAGTCACGACTTGTATAAATTCCCATGTTCGAATTTCAGAAGTAGTTATTCTGTTTATTACATTGACCTAGAGGGCGTAATGGCTAAATTACGTTGGATCTTTTACTTTCATTCTCATCCGCTATCATGTTTTTTCATTGTCAGGACGTTGACAATAGCTGTTGCCATGACATCGCGAGAGTGAATTACAGGATTTATTTCACATGTGAGATATCGGTTTTTATTTCCCTGAGTAATCCAGGTATTTCATTGCTTTCAATGTAATGAAATAAGTAACACAAAAAAGATCAAAATATAATCACAACAGTTTATCTTTTTTTAATAGGATCTGGAGACCATTCACTAAAGGTGGTAAGAGTGTTTCTAGCTCCCCCTTTGGTATCTTCGAACTTTACTTACAATCAATCATAACTTGTATGAATTGTACAGGACATACAATTAGTTGTAACTCTTTGGATCCTTTATTGAAACAGTACCCAGAACTCAACTTTTAAATTCATGAAATTATTCGCCTATTGTTACTTTACTTTTCTTATGAATTAAACTGTTGAGTGTTACGAGAGTGATTTCTTATTCCTGTCGTCTTATTATCAGTGTCAAGACTTTCCATACTTTCTTATCTGCAGTCTGGGGCTTTCTGGCCATGCAAAATAATTAATACATTGCCAAGGTATACACTGGGTATACAGATTGTTTTCTGTGACTTAGACAAATTTTCAGACTTTTTGAACAAATAGAACCTGATATTTCTGGTGGAGGTGCCACTTAAGATTTGCTAAGCGACAAAAGCCAAGTACATACAAACCAGGATTAAGGCCAATGAACATAGTATCACAATCAAAGTGCGCATGCACTGCAAGGACAACTGTCTGTATTTGTTCTTGAAGATTTAAATACATATACGCAATTATGCTACAAGCTGTACACAAGTTCTGGTTTTCTGTCATCCTCAGAAATACATGAGGCATCACTTAACTGTCAAATGCACTATCTGTTTAGGAGTATATAAATAGGACATACTATAATCCTGAAATAGTTCTTGCCTGTTTGTGATGTATAATTAGTTCCTGCGATTTTAAATTAAACAAAAGGCAACATCATTGCTTAGTGTGTACTAAAGTACTTAGTCCTAGAACTCACAAAGTGGTGAAAATGATATGAAATAGCAAGAAGTTATTTCAAGGTCTTATACAAAGCTTAAAGTCACGATTATTTTCATAAATATTTTGTTATACTGCTTATTTACATGTGTTTTTTGTTCTGTAGTCCTCAGCCAGGACACTTCAGATAGAGTAAGTTAAGTCTTGCATTTCATGTACTTAAAATCACATCAATTTTTTCAATCATTTTTTTTCTCTGACAATTATTATTTTCATCATCTGAAACATGTTAAACATTTCCAAATCTGGAGTAAATCCATCAGAAAATAATGCACATATTTCTGTTAACGAGTAGCAAGTTATTTGTGTGCAATGGGTTTGCAGTTTATATTAATCGTGTTTTCGTGATGAAAGATCGTTATTAACAATGTTTCGCAAAAGTCGATGTAAATGCAACGTTTTTATTTTTCATTCATCGCGTGAAAGGCCATCTTTATTTCCAGCATGTACGTACATGTACCCCATCCTTCTTTTTACTCCCTCTTGCAACACTTGTATATAGTTTAAAAGTGGAAAGATTTATGACCGATGTAACTGCACATTTCAAGTACGTTATGCTTCCCTATACATGTCCCTCTTGTAACACTTTAAATGTGGAAAGAATTACGGCTTCACATTTACGACTGATGACATTTCAAGTACGTCATGCTTCCATATATATACAAAATACACAACTCGTTTCTTTCGTTTTCATTGGCCAAATACACAACCGTACTCTGAATGGTCATTATTCCGCTGTTCTAATTGCCTCCCTTTTGGAAGTACATATGATGGTTTCATTCAATAACAGTTGCTTGAGAACAGGATTTTTTCTTGCTGGCATCGTATAATTTGTATTACTCATTCATTTATGGCATCTGCTCTATATTGTGCATGTATGACCTGATTTAATCATGTGCACATTGATAGTAAAAAAAGGGGTTAAAACAGGTCAAATGTAGACGCAATATACACTTAGGGAACGACCATTTCACTTGAAGAGGGGTAATGATTTTTATCTAAAAATTTTCTGATTCGAAAATTATTTTGAAGAAAAAAATAATTTGATTCAAACAGAAAAAAATTAATATTCTGAAGCCCAACTTTCGCCTTATAACTTCATATGAAATTTTGAATTTTTCGCTTTGATCGAAAACAATTTTCTGTCCGGAAACAAAAACCAAACCCCCCCTCAAGTTAAATGGTTGGTCCCTTAACAATACTGAACAGGAAAAAATCCTGTGCCCAAGAGCCTGGTTATAAAGAATTCATTTTATAACACGAATTGATAGATCTATCGGGTTATAAAGAATTAACTTTATTAGACAAATTAATATGTCTAAATCTGTGCTATCTCTTACAAGATTTGCGAGTAGATCAAAGCGTGTGCCAGACAGTGTATGAGTGGGTATCATTAAATATTCGTCTTCAAAACAATTCCGTTATTGGTCAGGTGTGGAATCTAATATTTTACTGTTTTTGTATATTCAAATACTTTGACATAATCTTAACAAGAATGAGGATGCACCCAGACACGGGACTAGTTGAATGCGTAATTTTTTCGTCTAGATGTGTAAAGCAGTGCTTTTGTTGCACGATCAAACAAGGACGATATATATTTCGCAATTCATATATCTTCAAAAAGTACGTCCTTGCATTATGGTATTAAATTTTTGTATCAATAAATACTCTAACTGTAAGATATAATGTGTAAACCACAAAAAATCAGTTACAGTAGTCAACAAGACAGCAAAATCTGTCTGTCAAAATGTTCGAAATGGTGCCAGGCAGCAACAATAAAAACATGGATGATATATTCATTTGGTACAAGGGTTGTATTTCTGGTGAAAATCACCAAAGTCTGCAATTTTGGCACACATGACCTTCGAAGCCAGGTGAGTAGTAAGCCTGCAAAGTATTGTTTTTCCACAGAGTGGGCTGTTCTGACCAACCTCTGTCTCAAGATCACCTCACCTCCATTTCCACACATCCAAGAGCAGGTCTTCCTGGTTCATAAAGTATCATTCATTCATTCATTAGCATCTCATTAGCATATAATAGGATAATTCTAAATATTAACATGGCAGATTAAAGGCTACTACATAATGATATTCATGTGTACCAGAAAACAGAAGCTTAAGTTGAATTACCAGAACTGATGTGGAAATGAGTGGTTCTGCATGTCATTCAAGCAATCACTTATCCATGACTTAACATCCCACACCGTTCCAAGACATTCAACATACGGATGTTGTCTAAAACTTCCTCTAACTGCTTCTTCAAGACAAGGCAAGGTCATAGCATTCACTGTTCTAAGATGATGTGATATTTTAGAAAATTGTTGATCTATATCCTCGTGTGTGTGTCCTTTAACGAGGAAGGATAAATATGCCTACAAGAGAAGAAAAAAAAAATATCAGATAACATGAATCGACGTTAAATAGTGATGGAATCTGAAGAAACTGTTTTGCTATTCTTCTCTCCAAACTTCACGTACTTCTCTAAATCTGAGCTTTAATATCATAACTGAATTACAATACTTGTTTCAGAGTTTGACAATTTCAAACATTCAATATATACGCTTATGGTAGAAATATATGGTCACATTTTGGTCTAGTCAGAGTCAAAAACATGAAATTTAGAGCTTTTTCTGCTTTAATTTTTGACATGTCATAGGCCCATGGATTTGGGTAAATATGCATGAAGATAATCAAATCTATAGATGTGAAAGTGTCAAATGTAGCATCGGAAGACTCTAATTTATATGAAGATTCTTCACGATATTTTACAAGTAAAATATGTTTATATCTTTACAGACTAGAAGACTGGCAAAATTTATTGTTTTGTAGCATGTTTTATAGTTATTTCATAATTCCACAAAAAAGTTTTACATCACCACTACAACAATGCTCTGGTTTGGTTAATTATCCAAATTTAGAAAAGTTTTAGATTTTTTCCTACTGGGAATGCCCTAAAATTACCGTAGAAAAGCCCCGTCCTATAGCGAAATATACATCATGGATAATTTCATTTAATGATATTGCTAAAAATACACATACAAATCTGCATATTTTCATATATGAAAAGGTGTCAAAAAAACTTTTTAATTACAATGGCTCTTTCCAGATTTCCAATATATATAACCTTGACGTTTCATATAATTGATATTTCTTCAAGAATGCAACATTTTAAAAGATCACACCTCAATTTTTTTTATCTTAAATACAGAAAAGGTAAAAAAAATAAATACCAATAGAGCAACCTGTATATTACATTGCTCACTTCTATGCACCTATCAAATATAACCATTTCCTTTTGTTTAGGACTAAACTATTCCTTTATGGCAAAATCAAGATACGTGTATCATAAACCAATTTTAATTTGCATGCAATTCATTTCTGCATTCTTTGCAAGGAAAATTTTTCATGAGAACAAATGAATGCAAATTCTACAGATTTTAGTCTTCGATTCCCAAAACTGACTTGTCAAATAAGAAGCCATTTCATACTGAAGAGGGATCAGAGATCCAAAAGCCGAGTTGCAACTTTCTGTTTTGAGATTTTGCACAAAATATTTGTCATATGACAAAACTGACCTTTACCTGTGACAAAGTCAGCGGGATTCCTCCCTTCACAAACAATCATCTCCTGATTAAATTAGTTGAACAGTGGACATAAAAACAGGAATGTACCAAATCCATTTTTCAGTTAAATTCAATGTATAAAAATGGATGTTTCTTGTTTGTTCTTGTGCATTGTTATACCATGTCACAATGGTACCGACAGCATTTTTAAACAGTTCCCTCGACCTTGACCTTTCAGAAGTCTACAGATTTCCTCCCATTGTACTTGAGCACTTCCTGATCAAGATAGATGAATAGTAGACATAAAAACTCACAATAATAAAGAAATAAATTGAAACGAAAAGCAAAATTTTGATGACCAGTACTACTGCAAATTTCTAAAAGGTCTGATTTTATCTGGCTTCCTGGTCTCTGAGAAAATTAAAATGTGAAAAGCTCAAGATGGACTTTGACAGATGACAAACAATGGCAATAGCTCATAAGATCCTTTGGAGAAATAACCTTAAATATGTAAAACTAGAAGTATAAAGATACAGCTATGAATAGCTTATTCTCAGATATCAAGATTGTATGACATTCCTGCAATTACAAATTTTTTCTCTATGATCTAAGAATATTACCTCTTTTATATAACCAGCATGACAAAGGTACCCCAAGAAGCCAATCACAAATTTATTCTTGTTCTCCCTGCCGCAGTTGTCACACTGCACATAGAGCTTTGATGGTAGACTGTTGCCTGACTTACAAACTGCATTGACTAAACATGTGATGGTGAGGTTTGGATCATGCTGCCATTGCAATAGGTCTATGAAAAAAAAGTTCTCCTTTCCATGAACCATAACTCCTGTAATATGGGTTTTAACTGCTGGTGCTGCACTCTGTAATATAAAAATACAAGCCATTCTACACTGAAGAATTTAAAAAATAAATTTAAGCTCATTCTTGTATTTAAGAAGCAAAATTTTTACTGGAATAGTAACCTGACATAGCTTTCAACACTAGATCACTCATATGATCTTGCATTGTTTACCTGCTTCTAAAATGACCTATTATAAAAAATTGAAACAGTCATCTCAGAACTCTGATGATCATGAAAAATGTCACTCGTAAAAGATTATCCACAGTTCAAGAGCAGTTTCAACATCAACATCTTAGTTGTTTTATTGAAATATCAATTTCAAGTCCATGAGTCTTTAAAAACATTTCTGATAGTGTTCAACACTAAATTATGTTCCTTGGTGGTGGACATCTTGGAATTAATTCTGACTGACATAAAAAATCACAAACATGATGAAAGACCATTTGGGAATAATGACTAAATGAGCAGTCTTAAGTTGAACTGTCTCAGTCAATTTTGAGAAAAAGTCACTGGATACAGTCTCCAATGGGGATCCTCAAGGACCTTCCAAGCAATATTTGGTTTAAACTGGACAAGCGATTTCAGAGGAGAAAATGTTTATGCATATTTCCCATACGGTTCTATGTTAAACTATGTCCTGCAATAGTGGCAATCTTAAATGGAGGTCAGAGTCATGGGATATAATTTTGAAAGGGGACCATCCACAAATATCCCACCAAAGTCTGGTTCAAACTGGATAATGGTTTCAGTAGGACTACATGTATCTGTAAATTATAAAAAGCTAACAACTACAACAATGGCTTACAGATGCTGTATGATGGCAACAGATCACTCTGAACGATGATCTTATGATTTAACAATTAGAAAGAAATATCATAAACTATGTGTTTAATAAAGAAGTATACACCAATTCTGAAATGTTGCAAGATCAAAATATATCTTGCATGTAAAGTATTTGCTCAGATATTGCAGAAATTAAAATTAAGGAGTATCAGGGAATGTTCTGATTGAAATTTGGAAAACAAGAACAGTGTTCCATGTCTCCCATGTGGAGGAGATTGGTAGAGGAAATTATAACATGGCAGCCATTTTCTAACTTGAAGAAGAGTTCATCAGTCTTAAGCTTCTACATAAATTTGAATAAGATCAGATTTAAAATATAGGTACTAACAATGAATAATTTCTTAGTTTCTTAGTCTTAAAGGGCAATAACTCCTCCAAAAGATATAACATGGTCACCGTTTTCAAACTCCAGGAAGAGGTCGTCAATATTAAGCTTCAGTATAAATTTGAAAAAAATTGAATTTAAAATGAAAGTTCTAGAGTGCTAACACTGACATTTTTCCGATTTTCTAAGCCCTAAAGGGCAATAACTCCTATAAAAAATTGACATGGCTACCATTTTCAAACTTAAGAAAGAGGTTACCAATATTAAGCTTCAGTATAAATTTGAAAAAGATCAGATTAAAAATGAAAACACTAGAGCGCTAACACTGATATTTTTCTGATTTTCTACATGTAAGTCTTAAAGGGCAATAACTCCTACAAAAAATTTGACATGGCAGCCATTTTCGAACTTAAGGAAGAGGTCACCAATATCAAGCATCAGTATAAATTTGAAAAAGATTGGATTAAAAATGAAAACGCTAGAGCGCTAACACTGATATTTTTCTGATTTTCTAAATCTTAAAGGGCAATAACTCCTACAAAAAATTCGACATGGCAGCCATTTTCGAACTTAAGGAAGAGGTCATCAATATCAAGCATCAGTATAAATTTGAAAAAGATTGGATTAAAAATGAAAACGCTAGAGCGCTAACACTGATATTTT